>BPLR01009038.1:0-11131 GCA_021605095.1 Caerostris extrusa | reverse complement strand
CCTTCGACATGAGTTTTCTGTGAAAAACGTTCAACGATACTAGCTTTTGTTTCTTTTTATTCGTCGTAAAAAATGGACATTTATTGTCTTAAGATATTCTGCAGAATTTTATTTTTGAACTCTGTACCCTTGTCTATTTGCAAAGACTTTGGTTTTCGTTCTTTGAATATTTTTTGGAAACCTTTTAAAATACTCTGACCTGTTTTATCCTTTAAAGGTATAGCCCAAAGCATATTTGAAAATACATTCCGCCATACAAGTAAGTAGAAAATTTATAACCATTGTTAAATTGTTATATAGATTGTAAAATCTAATAAATCAGCCTGAAATTGTTCATCTATACTCCAACAATAACTCTGTTTTTCTTAAAATTTCGTCTTGCAGGTTTCTGTAAAGTATACGAATCTTTAGTTTCCAACCATTGCTTTATATCTTTAGTTTTAACTTGTTTTCCTACAGCTCTACGTAATGCATTTATGCCTCAAAACTGGCTGGTTCTTTAGGTTTTTATAAAAACTTCTCAAGGGACATTTTTTAAAAAACTGTTCATTACTAACTTAAAGTAACTATTCAAATGACTTAAGCATAAGACAAGAAAGCATTTATATAAGAGAGAGTCCAGAAAAAAAAAAAAAAAAGGTTATAAACTAGAATTTGAGTTGAGTGTTCGAAAGAACATACGTACAGATTTTTCTTTAATGATAAAAGTTTTTGAGTAAGAAAATTCAATACATGTTAAAATTTAAATATCAATGAAAATATTGTTTTATAAAATAGTTGGATTAAAAATATACCCTTAATTTTATAAGTATAATACGGTAACGTGTGTCTTTAAATAGAATGTAATCAATCGGGGTTTTTCCCCAGGTAAGAAGAATGTGAGAAAATCACTCAAAAATAATAAGATATATAATTTTAGCATGCTTATACAATTAGATTTTGTAAGAAAGTTTTTATGTTGAATTTTTTTTTGTGTGTATGTGTGTATTTTTATGCTTTTCATGTTATACAAATTCTTTAGTTTAGTATAGTAATATGTATTAGTATTGTACATTTATTTGTGGGAAAATTTAACAAATGTATCTCCGTGTAAGTACAAGATTTTGTGTATTACAGTAAGAAAAATAATAAAGTCACCAATCATTAAAAATTATTGGTGAGATAATTAGAAGTATGCAATATTTTTTAAATAAAATAGGTTAAGAAATAAATTAGTGTAAATTCCTTATAAATATAATATTTTAATTATTTTTGTCTTACAAAATCATAATCTGTGTTATTTCTAAATGTTTGAAAAAAAATGCATGCTAAGACATTTTATTTGTATCAGCAAGAAGTTATAGGAATATCAAAATCAAAAACGCGTATGACAGAAAAAAAATATTAGAAAAATAAGTGTGTTGAAAGAAAATTTCATGCCTATTTTAATTAAAGTACATTTATGTTAAAAAATTCTTCATTTCGTTAATTGGATAAATATATAAATTCGTAACATTTCCGTCGGGTTTTAACTATTCTTGTATATGATCTTCAAAAAGTTAACATATTAAATCTTTTAATACGAATGCTGTGTAGTATTTAATATTGGGTAAAAAATTTGAAATTAATATCGTATTTAAAAAGAAGTGTGAGAGATTTTTAATTAAAACTTTAAATGCCAAACAAAGTTTCGGATAACTAAATATCTAATGAAGTGATAAAAAAAATGTAGTAACACAATAGGAAAAAAAATTATAAATTAAAAAAAATAAATTCCTTTACAAAAACAAATTTTTGTAAAATATAACAAATGCAATCGAAATAAAAAAATAGAATTAAAAATTTATAAAAAAAAATTAATTTTCCGAAAAAAAAAAAAAATAAATTCTTTTACGAAAATAAGTTTTGTAAAATAAAATAAATTTGAAAGAAGCAACAATAAAAAAAAAAAATTCCTTTATAAAAAAAAATTTTGTAAAATAGGAAACAAATTTTTTTTTTTTTTTAATCAAATTGAAATAAAAAAAAAATTAATTTCTTCACCAAATAAATTTTTTTGCGAATAGAAAATAATTATATTTGTAATAATATAAATTTGTAAAATAGTCCAATAAAAAAATTAATCAAATTTAATACAAATAAATTCCTTTACAAAACCCATTTTATAAAATAATCTAATTAAAAATTAAGAAGAAATCCAATTAAAACCGTTTCCTATGCCGCTTATCTTATCACGTAAATTCCTATCTCTCAAAAACCCCTCTCTTATAGTACAACATTCCGGTGTTGCCACCGGGAAAAGTTTCTAGATTCCTTATCGACCAAAAACCCTTATCTAACAAGATGACTCTCGTCACTTCCGGTTGCGCGCGCTTCTCTGATGACGTCACTGACGACGTACTTCCGTCTCCTCCTATAAACCTACAACTACTACTTACAAATTAAAGACATTACTTTAATGACTATTTCTATTTTTTGTTATAGCATATTCCTGTGAATAATTTATACTCAACTATGAAGTTTATGAAATAAAAATATCGCGCACATTATTATCGATGTTCATTATCGTTTTGATTATCGATGTTATTAATTGATTTTTTCAAATTTTTATTTGTACATCTAGTTTTTATAAGTAAAATACGTATAGCTAATAAATTTATTTATGACTTGAAAACTAATTTCTAATAATTTTATTAGAAACATATTTACTTAGTGTCAATTAGACAGTGATGAAGAGAAAAACTACTCGATAGGTGCGCCTATCATAAGAAACGACTTTTACATGGACGACGTACTGGTTCAAACTTTGGCGTTCAAACTTTGAAAGAGGCTAAAAATTGCAGCGTCAACTTATTGCCTTATGTCAAAGAGGAGGGATTACACTTCATAACTGATTTGGAAACTACCTTAAACTTTCCCTTAATCGAAAGGAATAATATTTTGCCATACTAACCGAAACGAAGACGCTAGGAGTGTATTGGAGCCCAGTAGAGGGCTATTTTTCATTAAAAGTAAAGGTAGAACAGACAGAGTTTTACTCTAAGCAAAGTAATTATCTTCTCAACTATAGCGACAACATTTGATCAAATGGGACTTTTGGGTCTTGTGGTGACGAAAGCTAAGTTCTTCATGCAACGAATGTGGCGTCCTAACATAAATTGTGCCAATTTTATTCCAGATTAAGAAAGAAGAGAATGGCATCAGTTCCTGAGAAACTTTGAGAGTGTGAATAAAATAATAATTAAAAGGTATATTGTGCTAGAGGATGCTGTGAATATTGAGATTCATGGGTTTTCTGAAGCTTCGGAACACGGTTACGCAGCTGCAGTTTATTGTAAATTCATTACCTCATCGGGCAAGACAATGGTAAAATTAATAAACAGTAAGTCGATAGGTGCCCCAATCAAAAGTTTCACGATTCCGAGATTTGAACTCTGCGCTTCTGTCTTGTTAGTGAAATAAATGGAAAGAACGCTCATCGTTCCTGAAGCTTAACACATCTAAAATAGTTTATTGAGTGATTCAATGATGGTTCTTTCTTGGCTTAAAAGAGAAACAAGTGATTTAAAGAATTTCGTGTGTAACAGAAGGGCTACAATTCATCGATTGTAGCCTGATTTCTAGTGGCACCACATTAGATTGTAGCGACACCTATTGATGGAAAATGGAATACAAATTGAACGACTTCTACTTTCACTGTTAAAAAAGGGATTTTCCCGCTAGAATGAAAACAGAACGTAGTTGGCGTTAGAAATTAAATAAAAGATGTTGTAAATGTGAAAATTGATTATCGTCTTTTATTTTGCCGTCTGGATTTTAATAACACTACGCAACCTTTACAAAGCCGCCATATACTTGGTGACCCGTGAAATGTTTGCAAACTGTGATTTATTTACAAAATGACTGAAACTAATGGATCGGCGAAAAAAGATGAAGTAGCGCGGGTAAGTGTCAAAATACCTCCTTTTTGGGCAGAAACACCAGAAATATGGTTCTTTCAAGTTGAAGCACAGTTTTCAATTGTGGAATAACAGCCGAGGATACAAAATTCAACTACTTAGTTTCGCAATTAGAACCGAAATTTGTTGAAAGTTTGTGGGACATTATAAGTGATGATAATAGAACAAAATATACCGCTGCGATTCTGGTTGACAGTGGAGCGGAAGTAAGCCTTATTCCTTATACTTCTAAACACAAATTTATTAGTGACTATAAATTATATGCTGCAAACAGTACTGCAATCGATACTTTTGGTGCAGAAATTTTAAATCTTGATCTGGGTTTGTGCCGAGAATTTCAATTCCGTTTATTGTGGCTAAAATTAGTAAACCCTATACTAGGTGCAGATTTTTAAATAAGTTCAATTTATTGATTGATATAAAGCATAGAAGATTAATTGATGGTGTAACTAACCTTGCAGTTTATGGTGACATTGCACACATCTCTATTAATGAAAGTGTAAACACAACGAGCAGTTTATGTAAATATTCTGATTTATTTTCTATGTATCCCAATATAACAAAACCAAATTTTCTTGTTTCAAATGTTAAACATAATGTAAAACATCATATCATAACTAAAGGACAACCCATAAATTGTAAAAAGCAAGACAATTAGATCCGAAACGGTTGGAAATAGTTAAAAGAGAATTTAAATATATGCTAGACAATAACATTATTAGTCCATCTAGCTCAGAATGGGCAAGTCCCTTACATATAGTAACAAAGAAAGATGGTTCTTTTCGTCCATGTGGTGATTATAGAAGATTGAATGATTTAACTATACCTGATCGATATAACATACCTCGAATCCAGGATTTTCAACATATTTTAACTAATAAATCTATATTTTTTTAAAATTGACATTACTAAAAGCATATTATCACATTTCGGTAGCAGATGAAGATAAGGCAAAAACTGCCATCATTACACCTTTTGGACTTTATCAATTCAATGTGATGAGTTTTGGTCTCAAAAATGCCCCTGCAACATTTCAAGGTTTATAAATGAAGTTCTTTATGGTCTAGACTTTGTGTTTCCATACTTAGATGATGTGTTGATCGCCTCTTCTTGCGAGGAAGAACATCGTTCACATCTTAAAATAGTTTTCCAGCGTTTAGATAAATATGGTCTACGGATTAATATTAGCAAATCAGTTTTGGGAGTAGCTGTACTAGATTTTTAGGCTATCAAATATCTGCAGAAGGCTCACAACCTCAACCTCAAAAGATCAAAGCTATCTTAGATTATCCATTGCCAGAAACTATGCACGAATTACGTTCCTTCTTAGGAATGATCAATTTTTATCTTAATTATATAAATAATGCCGCAGAAACTCAAGCCCTCAAGATGACAAAACTCAAGATGTTGCTCAAATAGCGTTAATGGTATATCCCAACTCGGATTACCCTCTGGCACTTCTCACAGATGCATCTGATTGGGCTATTGGATCAGTTATTCAACAAAAAAGAACCAAATGGATGGAAGTCAATTGCATTTTTTTCTAAAAACTTAACGATGCTCAGAAAAATTACAGCGTTTACGACCATGAACTTTTGGGTATATATTTATCCATTAAACATTTTAAGCATTTACTTGAAGGTCGAGATTTCGATATTTATACTGATCATAAGCCGTTAACATTCGCTTTTACGCAAAACAATGATAAAGCCTCCCCCAGACAACTACGACATCTACAATATATCTCACAATTCTCTACTAACCTATACCATATCAGTGGTCGAAACAATGTGGTAGCAGACAGACTGTCTAGAATTGAGGACATCGATTCACCTATTGTTGATTATGACTTGATAGCAGATGCTCAAATTAATGATGATGAACTACAACAATTGAAATTACATTCCAAATCATTAAATTTTAAAGAGCACCAATTGCCATCAGGAAAGCTCTTGTATTGTGATACCTCTACTTCCAGTATCAGACCATTCATTCCAAAAAATTTTCGAACGACAATATTTAATACAATTCACAGTTTAGCTCATTCTGGAATTCGAACTACTGTAAAAGAAATAACTAAAAAGATTCATTTGGCCAAATATGAAAAAAAGATGTTAAACAGTGGACTCAAACTTGCATCAACTGTCAGAAAAATAAAATAACTAAACATACGAAATCAGAATATTCACAATTTCAAGCACCAGATGAGAGATTTAATGTCCTTCATATAGATTTAATTGGACCTTATTCCCCTTCTAATGGATACACATACTGCTTGACGTGTATTGATCGGTTTACCTCTTGGAGGGAAGTGGTATCGTTATCAAATATCACTGCAGAAAGTATAGCAAAAGCTTTTTATGAGCATTGGATTACCCGATTTGGTGTACCTACTTGTGTTATTACTGACAGAGGCACTCAATTTATTTCAGAACTATTTCGAAGTTTAGCTGCGCTATGTGGTGTTAAAGTAAACCATACGTCTTCTTACCATCCTCAGAGTAATGGAAAAGTTGAACGTCTTCACCGTACCTTGAAAACAGCTATTAGATGTCATAACAACGTTCGTTGGACGGACACATTACCAACGGTTCTTATGGGTTTGCGAGCTGCCCTACATGAGGACTGTAAGTATACAATAGCTGAAATGGTTTATGGCAAAACTATTAAATTACCAGGCGAATTCTTTGAAGAATCCAGATTGCCAATCTCTGATGATAATTTTATAAGCAATCTCCGAAAACAGATGGCCGACTTAAAACCATACCAATCCAAAAACAAATGTCAACAAAAGATCTTCATTCCAAAAGATTTGTACACATGCTCACATGTGTTTCTGCGAATTGACAGAGTTAAAAAAACCTTTAGAACCCCATATGAAGGACCCTATTTGGTATTGCAAAAGATCCTCGAAAAACTTTCTTCTATCAATTAAAAATAAACAAGATAATATTTCCGTGGATAGATTAAAACCGGCATATGTGTTACAATCTAATGAACTTCTGAATCCAACGTCATCAAATGATAATACATCTGTGCCGAGTGAGCAAACATTTATACCAAGTCAGCAAGTTGCACAACTAAATACAATAACACGTTGTGGAAGACAAGTAAAACTTCCTGTACGTTTCAATGACATTATTGAATTTTCTTCAAAATTATAATTCGTCCATGTCCATTTTAAAAAATTAACTTGATTTATTGTATGTAAATGTTTATATGTAATTGTATTTGTAATTATTTTGTGCAATTTAAATTTGCCTCAATGTGTATTTGTTCGCTAATATTTGTATAGATATATTAATTCTTCTACCACTTTCAAAGTAACGTAACTTTGTTACTGGTAGGGGAGTGATGTAGCGACCCCTATTGATGGAAAATGGAATACATATTGAACGACTTCTACTTTCACTGTTAAAAAGGGAATTTTCCCGCTAGAATGAAAAGAGAACGTAGTTGGCGTTAGAAATTAAATAAAAGATGTTGTAAATGTGAAAATGGATTATCGTCTTTTATTTTGCCGTCTGGATTTTAATAATATTACACAATCTTTACAAAGCCGCCACAAGATCAAACCAGAAATCTGCTGATCTTATTTCGCGATGAGTGGATCCTCATAGACTCGTAGACAGTGAGTTGTGGTGGAATGAACCAGACTTCCTTAGCTGGAGTACAGTATCCTGATCAACCGATTCAGATACCTGAAAAAGAGGACGAGTAATTTACCAATTTTTTTAAAATACCAAATGTTTGTCATTTTAATCATATGGTCCAATTGATGTATCAGAAATGAATAGTGCTGAGATATTTTTGGTAAAATCTATTCCACAGAAAAAAGTTTTCCTGTGAAGTTAAAAAGTCTATAGAAAGATAAAAGTCCACTGACTGGAACATTAAGAGTAGGTGAACGTTTGAGTTATGCGGAATGTAGTTTTAATCAAAAACACCCTTTAATTTTGCCTACAAATCATGCATTTATTGAGATCCTAGTTCCTTATTTCCATATATAATATTTTCATGTAGGACTATCTGCTCTTTTTGTGTCAAGTACGTGAGAAATTTTGAATTCTAGGCCATTGAGTGCAATTTCTACTAAGGGAAGTTGGACATCTCTCTCTCTCAATTTGTATTTAATGAAGCTCCTTGGCTACAAGCTAACCTCTAGCCGGTTGGACAACTTGTCACAATTGGGCCATTTATATGTCTTCGATTGATTGAAGATTCGAATATTGTTTCGAAAATAGTGTGCTTCGTGTATAAATTTAATTACTCAAATTTCAATAAAACGAAAATGTTTGTCATTCGAACTATTAAAAATGTATATATATATATACACAAATTATAATTTTTTTTTCCTGCACTAGCAAGAGGCGGATTGAAATCAACTCAACTCAGCCAACTGTCATTTTCAGAACCAAAACTTAAAACCTTCGAGCATTTTAAAAATGGCGTGGAATGATAATTTCATCTTTATGAAACAAAAATCTATTAATTGGTGAGTATCACCCATAAAATATATTTAGATTTGCATAGTTTTAGTAGTATATATTTTACATAAGTAAAACATAAATATTAGTTTTTCATTTTTGTCAGTTTCGTTTATGTATTCATTTGTAAACCTGCTCGTTTAGCCATTCACTTAAAAAGAAGTATCTGATATTGTAAAAATTTATGCTTTGGTATTAATAATTATTTTCTAGAATTCCATGTAATTTTTGATTGTAAATTTTAAAAATCGTAATAAAAATTTTTTACGTTTTACAGCTTTTTTAATTTTGTACATTGTTAGTGTAAACGATTAAAATGAAGAAAAACTTTTGATGACAATAAGAGCTACTAAATCTGTTTCAATGTTAGTTCGTTGTCATAAAACGAAAACATTTTGTTTTTATTACTAATTACATGCATTATGGACTCGAATTGTTCTATTCACTTGCATGTTATTTTGATGAAAAATGTTATAATGGCCCATTTGGAATATAAATGAATCATATTGGGTTGGTCACATGAAGCTAACTTTTGTTTGCCATCAATTAACATGATCTAAAAAAAAAAAAAAAAAATACATAATGAAATGGGCTTATATTTAAAGAGGCAAATCAAAGCTCTGGCACTTTTTAATGTGTAGATTTAAGGAAGTAAAAATTTTTTTAGTTAAATAAGCGATTTAAAAGAATAAAAAGCATCTGTCTTGGATTTAATATTGAATGTATATATGAGGCATTTTTGAAGGAATCTCTAAATATCAGACTCCCAACTCTTTTTATAAAATAATTTTTATTTTCCCCAAATTCTACAAATTAATCTAACAATTAAATGTTAAGAAGCCAATTCAAGTATGTCCTTCAATAATACAACCTGAAGAAAAGACAGTGACCAAGCATACCAAGTAAGTTTTCTCTGCACTGGAACTTACAAAAAATTATCTCGGTTAAAAAATGAAGGATCTTGTAGAAGCTATTCTATTGTTAAGAACAAATAAGATTAAATGTATTGCAAATAGAGCATCTTTTGTGCTTAATTGTATATTATTTTACTTTGGCAGCTGCTAATTTGGTACTCTTCTTTTTGTGAGAAATACAGTGAGCCACAAAATTGAGTATACACCTCTAAAACTTTTAGACTTCTTCCAATTACAAATTAAATATTGATTTAAATAGATAAATTTTTTTATCCTAGATACTTTTTTAACCTCTGCTTTACCATCCTATAATAACACAATTCTATAGTTAACTTATTTATTACGAAAAAAGTTAAGCAATTCGAAGAAAAGATAGAAAACCATGCCACAAAATTGAGTATACACTTCTTATATTTGTAAATTATGCCACCACTTTTTTTAGTTTCAAATTTTCTTTAAAGAGTTTCGGGAGTAGCTGCTGTTTATAACACGTGCTATTGCACTTCAACGCTTTTAAATAGTATTTTTTCTCATTAAAAATCGTAAAATGAGCTCTCGTAGAGAAACTACTGAATCTGAGCGTTTATTGGTTGTAAAATGGTCGAAAGAGGGCAAATCTCTTCGAGAAATCACCTCGTTGATTGGTGTAACTCATGGTTGTGTCCAAAAATACTACAGAAGTATAAAAAAACTGGATCTGTGGACAATGTTCCTGGAAGAGGACGTAAAGAAATACTGAGTACTACAGCGAAGAGGAAGATCATTCACTCAGTAAAGAAAGATCCGAGGGTGAGTGCCTCTAAACTAGCTTTATCGATGTCCTCGACAATCGGGAAAAAGATCTCAGTTGAAACAATTCGACGTACTCTTCACCAATATGGGTTTCATGGCTGTACACCAATACGAAAGCCACTCATCAAGTATGTGAATAGACAAAAAGAGAGTGATTTCCCCAAAGAACATCGTTTAAAGCCTATTTCTTTCTGGAACACTGTAATATTTTCTGATGAAAGTAAGTTTAATCTTTACGGAAGCGATGGACGATTTAAAATATGGAGAAAGCTGGGAAAGCACTGGCACTAAAAACACCATTAGGACAGGCAAGTTCGGAGGTGGATCTGTCCTCGTTTGGGATTGTATGTCGGCTGGAGGAGTTGGAGAGCTTACTTTTATTGATGGTATTATGGACAAACATGTAAATTTGGGGAATTTTAAATGATAACTTGAAAAAAAGTGCCAGTAAGTTGGGTCTTGGGTCAAGCTTCATATTCCAGCAGGACAACGACCCCAAGCATACAGCGAAGATTGTGCAGTTATACTTGCTGTACCATTGCAAGAAGCAATTACACACTCCATCCAGCCCAGTCTCCAGACCTAAACGTCATCGAAAATTTATGGTCCAATTAGAGAAAGCTGTACATGAGCACGAAATCACAAGCGAGGAAGTTCTCAAGAAGGTTCTGAGAGAAGAATGGGCTAAAATTTCTGTTGAAACCACTAAAATACTAATAGAATCTATGTCCAGAAGATTACAAGCTGTAATTCAAGCAAAAGGTTATGCAACAAAATATTAATTTGTTCGTTAAAAGGAAATTAATAATGGTGTATACTTATTTTTGTGGTGTTGTTTTTCCTCTCGTCTCAGATCTTTTATTTTTTCGTAAAATATAAATAAACGTAACAATTTTATAAGTATAGTACAGTAAAGCATAGACTAAAGTATATAAGGTAAAAAATTCAATCATCTTAAAGCAATATTTAATTTGTAATTGCAAAAAGTCTGTAAGTTTCT
>BPLR01009037.1:0-19358 GCA_021605095.1 Caerostris extrusa | reverse complement strand
TAATATAAAAAATAGAAATTGATCAAAGTAACAAAATTCGGGATTTTTTTTTTACGATTTTACAGTTTAGCTAAAATATCAAACCAATTATACAGGCTGGTCGAAAATATCTGTTAGTTTAACATCTGATATAAAACCAAGTATTTGGTGAACTAGAATGCTCTTTTATTAACAACTCTTCTCATAATAAAAATATTTACACATAAACAAATATAAAATTTAGTTTCACTTTTTACGCATAGAGGGCACTCTAGCTATAAATATTTGTAAAAAATAACAAAAATTCAATGCAAACAATTCTAGAAGATTTATTATTTTTAGCGATCCAGCTGCCAGATTTCAATATGAGAGTCCTCTGTGAGTTGAACTTCATCCAACGGAAATTTATTTCAATCCGCCGTCATTTAGATGTGAAACATATTTCAAAATATGATTATGGATTGTATGAAATAAATGATACAGGTAGTCAGATTTTGAGAGTTGTTTTTTTTGTTTGTTGTATTTGTGCAACGGAACAACAAAATTTTGAACCGAATTTTGTTAAAAAGTAACTTTAATTGTTAAAAGCATTTTTATTCAAACAGCAAACCTGCATAGGCCAATTTAAAAAATTAAATTTATTATAAAATGGGTCAGAATTTTTATCTATGTTTTAAATTTTTATTATATTTCAAATTTATAACTTCTACACAAAGTCGAAATTTTAATAATTTAAAATAATGTCACTTTCCTTCTACTTAAATAAATTCATCGTCATCATTGGCGCAACAGCCCCATTGTGGGCCAAAGCCATCTGCATACTGTCAGATTGCTACTATACCACACCACATCACTGTGCCTAGAGCTGAGTTGCCCCTATATAGGTTTGGGAATAACTGGGATCTTTGAAGCTTTGCGGTCATATGTAACTGGGATCTAAGGCTTAAAAATGGATTCCGAACCACTACAAACATCCATGGCACCACCGGGATTCGAACCCGAAACCTGTCGGACCGAACACTAGCCACTCGGCCATCAGGCCCCACTGGAAGATTAAGAGACGAAAGATGTTTTCTTTTTAGGGGTAGGGTTGTCAGTTCTACGCCCTACTGTCAACAGACATATTAAACCGGGACCTACGGCTTAAAGTGATATCTGAACCACTCACAAACATCCATGCCATCAACGGAATTTGAACCCGAAGCCTGTTGTACCAAGCTCTAGTCACTCAGCACTGCCATCAGGCCCCTTAAATAAATTAAGTGTAACAAATTCTTTTATTAGTTAATATTTTATTGTTTAGTATCACATGGCCTAACATATTTTTTTAACATAAAAAAAAACCTCTGTTTTTGGCAAAGAATATAAATAGTTCATTCCAATAAAGTTGTTCCTAAGAAATTTTTCAGTAAAATAAAAAAAAGGGCGAGTTTCATTTTTATAGACAAATTTGACATCTTTATTATTATTACTTTTTTTTAAAAAAAAAGCAAAATTGTTTCGTAAATTGACGAAATCTTTGGAGGGAAACGACGCTGGTTTCGTTGTCATGGTAACGCCGTCAGTGTCAAGGAAATAATGCGGACAGAGAATTGTGAAGCAGGTTATGTTTTTCTGAGATAAGAACTAAAGTCTGAAAGATTTTTTTTTTCTCTTTTCTTTTTAAGCCCAAAATATAGATCACATTTTACGTGAATGAATGTTCGTCTACTGAAAGTATATCAAATATTTAACTCTTAAAAATTTCTTATATTAAAGTGGTTTCTTAAATACAAAAACTTGAAGAATTTTAATTACAGAATACGTTTATTTATTTATTGTTCAATATTGTATTTTTTCCCTATTGGCATTCCTTACCATTTTTGCTAATCTTATTTAAAAAAAAAATTTCCCAACTTTTAATTCCTAGGTAATTTATTTATTTTTTTTTTTTTTATTTATTGCTTAATTTATTTATTTGAGGTACAATTTTTGATTGCTAATTTTTGTCAGCAATTTTTATTTAAAATTAAATAATATCTTATTTAATAAGAGTAATTTATTTAACTTTGATTAAAGCAAGCCTTAAATAATTATAAAGTTTATGTAAAATTATTTTAAGTAATTTATGAACCAAAATTTACTCTATGGTTAAAATAATTTTAAATCTGCCATCACATTTTAAATAAAATTTAATTTAATAATTTTATGAATTTTATTTTTATAAGAGAATTATAAATGATAATGATTAATTTTCATGAATTAAATTATAGTAACCATTAATAGAGTGTTGTAACAAAAACAACATAAACTGCCAAATCATTTTTTAATATAATTTTTTAAATATCAAAAATTAATGTGTGCATTTTTAAAAGTTATGATATTTAATTCAAGATTATATTTATAACTATAAAAGAAATTTTTTATAATTATGTATATTAGTTCTGACTTAAACGTATACAATATGAAAAATGATATAAATTTGAATAATAATTTACATTTAGTGAATATGAATTATCATTATAGATTTAAAAAAAAAAATCTTACTTATATTTTGTCTTATTTTATTATCTTTTCCAATTTAAAAAAATATGTATATTATAAATAATTTCAAAAGCTATATCACTTTTATTTATAGGGGCATACAATAAGAACATTAATAAAAACCATTATAAGGCAAACAGGCGCAACACAAATTGAAAATTAAATCTCACTATGATAATGTTGTATGATTTAAGTGTATGTTTTGCATAATAAATAAATATTAAGGCACCTGTCTTTCAATGTATATGTGTTTATAAAACTCTAGGATTGTCAGTTATTATTTAAAAATATACTACAAATTAAATGCCTTAAAACAAATAAACAACTCCATTACTGTAATTTAAACTGAAATTTGTAATCTCACTATGATAATGTTGTATTTTTTACATAATAAATAAATATTAAGTCATATGCCTTCTAATATAGATGTGTTTGTAAAACCCCAGGATTATCAGTTATTATTTAAAAACATAATACATATTAAATGCTTTAAAACAAGCAAACAACAACTTTATTACAGTAATTTAAATTTACATTTTGTTACCTCAATACAGTAATGTTGTACGTATAAGCAAGTGTAAAGCAAGTCTTAAGTGTATGTTTTACATAATAAATATTAAAGCACCTGTCTTTCAATGTATATGTGTTTATAAAACTCTAGGATTGTCAGTTATTATTTAAAAATATGCTACAAATTAAATGCCTTAAAACAAATAAACAACTCCATTACTGTAATTTAAATTGAATTGTTTTAATATTACTATGGTAACACAATATGTCTGGCAAGTAATGTTAAGTGTATGCTTTGCATAATAAATAAATATTAAAGCACCTGTCTTTCAATGTAGATGTGTTTATAAAACTCTAGGATTGTCAATTATTGTTTAAAAATATACTACAGATTAAATGTTTTAAAACAAATAAATAAACTACTGTAATTTAAATTAAAAATTTGTATTCGAAAAATTACGTAATGATACAACAAGAATAATTTATTTCTTATACTTGCAGTCAGTTTGACAAAAAAATATTCTACGTGAAGATAAAAATGAACCCGAAATAATAGGACTTGGTAAAACACTATTAGCCACAAGAAAACAAACAGAAGGAAGTTAACAGCAACAATTACGTTTGTATCATTGGATTACCTGGAAGCTATCGATCCCACACTCTAGGAAATGGTGTTTCAAAAGTGTTGTTTTGGACAAGGTAAAAAAGAAATGTAAGAGAAGTTCATTTATTTTTGAAGAGAAGCACTGGAAAAACTTGGACTTCTAGGACGTGGTTGCAACAAAATAAACTTAGTTATAGTTTAACTTTTAGTGAGGTATTAGCTATGAGAAGCAAAGGTCAAACGTGTTCTAGAAGAAGATGTCCAACTCACTTGTCGTCGTTTCTCTCAATTATATAGAGATTTCTTATCAGAAAAAAATGTCATAGATCTAATATATTTGTGACAGATTTTGCTTTCAGTCAGTATTTTCAAAACGTATATGATATTATTTTTATTTTAATGTTACAACGGCAGTAGTATATTAATAAACGGAAAATGGTATTTATTTGCATTCCCAACATAATAAATATCAAGATTAAAAAAATTATTATTTTCATTATTATGTTTAACTATTTATTTTGCATTATCAAGAGTTCTTTTTTAACTTAATGAGGTATCAGCTATGCGAAACAAAGGTCAACCGTGTTCTAGAAGAAGATGTCCAACTCATTTGAGAAACCTTTTTTTTTTTAATTAGTATTTTCAAAATATATATATTATTTTGATTTTAATATTATAACGGCAGTAACTTAATATGTATAAACAGTACAGTAACATGTAGATGATAATATTTGTATTTTAATATTATAACGACAGTAACATAATATTGTATATGAACTGAAGTTGGTGTTTATTTGCATTTCCAATATAATAAGTAACAACATTAAAACATTTCATAACTTTTATTATTATTAATAATTATTATTTATTACTTTTAATAATTTATTTTGCGTTATCAGGAGTTATTTTTAAACTTCTAGTGAGGTATTAGCTATGAGAAGCAAAGTTCAAATGTGTTCTAGAAGAAGATGTCCAACCCACTTGTTGTTGTTTCTCTCAATTATTTAGAGATTTCTACACAGAAAAAAAGTCATATATCTAATATATTTGTGAAAGAGTTTGTTTACAGTTAGTTTTTTCAAAATATATATGACATTATTATTTTTATTTTAATATTATAAGACAGTTACATATTGAATATAAACCGAAGCTGGTGTTTAATAATTTATTTTGCATTATCAAGGGCTCTTTTAAACTTTCAGTAATGTATTAGCTATGAGAAGCAAAGGTCAAACGTGCTCTAGAAGAAGATGGCCAACTCAGTTGTTGTCGTTTCTCACAATTATTTAGAGATTTCTACACAGAAAAAAAAAGTCATAGACCTTATACATCTCAGAAACATTTTGTTCTCAATTAGTATTTTCAAAATGTATATGATATTATTTTTATTTTAATATTATAACGATAGTAACATATTGCATATAAACTAAAATTGATGTTTATTTGCATTTCAAACTTAATAAGTATCAACATTAAAAAATTACGAAACAAGTTTCCTTATTATTTTTAAAAATCTATTTTGCATTATCAAAAGTTCTTTTTAAATATTAAATATAACTAAAGAAACTAATTATTCATGATCAATAACAGAATTAACTTTCTCACTACTAAGAAACAGAACAGAAACAGAACTTTCCTGAAATACATGAATAAAAAAGAAGCATATCTAAATTTAACTCCTTTAAGTTTTACTTTTTTTTTCAGAATTTCTTTTTTTAATCATTTTTACTAAATTATTAGAATCTAATGTGGAATTTATAAACGTTAAAAAGCATCTGCAAAAATAAATAAATAAAAAAATATAAACAAAAAATAAAATAAAATAAAATAAATGTTTTTTTTATGTAGAAGTAATAAGTATACGCAACATTGATTAACTCAGCTTTTGTTAAAGAAGGTTGATAATAAAAAATAGAGTGATTTTATATCGTTCAGACATTAAATTGAGACTACAAATCTTATTGAAATTTTATTAATTACTAAATGATATTAAGATTAGTATGAAATAATTTATTAACGCAAATAATACGAGTACCACGTTGTATTATTTTTATTTGTTTGTTAAATATATATATATATATATATGTTATATATACATATTATCTATACGTAATATATAGGTACATATATATGTATATATATGCACATATTTATATAGACACACGTAATCAAAATTCATAATTTTCTTTTTTTTTTAAAAGGAGAGGGCATTTTCAATAAAGAAATATTTTTAAATATGATCGTAAAATAATGTTAATAGATTTTTAAAAGGAATCGGTATATTTTTTTTTTCATTAGAATAACATATTTAGAATTAACATATATAGAAAAATCACATTAAAAATTTTACTATTTAATTAGATTTGAAGAAGTCTAAATGTATTATTATTATGATTTCGCAATTACGTTACACAAATTGAAACGCTATTTTTCATTATTTATTTTAGGTTATAGGAAATTTTAATTATATGCCGGCATTTTATTTATAAACAATAATCTAGAAACGTACACTGAATTCTTTTTTTCCAAATATTCTAGGCAATTCAATTAGAAGATCTCCAGATAAAAAAAAAAAAACTAAAATATACATCTGCTCAGTTTACTTAAATTACTTATTTTTTTAATATGGTGAAGTATTTTTATTGACAGCCTTCACAATTAGGAAATGTTAATGGATTCTCATTTGAGAGGAATTTTCTGGAAATTCCGAATGAATGATAATATCTTGTAAATTGGTTATCATTTCGATAATTACATTACTTGAAGCAATTAAATAAATGCATTGAAAAATTATTGGTGGAAAATTGTGCAGTTTCCCAAAATAGTAATTGCAGCAATTATGTGTCTCGAATTTTTCTCTTCTCATAATAGCTTTAACTGAAAACATAAAAAACGTCTTCATTAATTAAATAAAATCAGCAAATGGATAAATTATTCAAGGTGTTAAAAAGTATCTCTCGTATGATAAAAGCACTTTTGTTTTTGATATTTTTTATAAACTTCCAGATACATTCATACAAATGAAATTATAATAATTAATCATTTGAGTGAATCCTTATTAAATAATGAATCATCGGTAGTTTCATAATTTATTTAACAAAAACATATTACACTCAAAATATTTTCAAGTACTAAATAAATAAATATTTAGGTAATTAGTTTAAGTAAATAAGTATTTTAAATCAAACAATTTTTAATATTCTTTTTAATGTCATATGTCGTAATAAGTTACATAATAAATCTAATCAAAATAAACTAAAATAAAATAATAATGATCTAATTTTACTCCGTTAAAAGCTATAGAATAATTAAATTATTCTACCTTAAAGCAATCAGTTCTAGTTTATTTAAAAATAATATCCGACTCTCACCCTAGAGGAAGTACAGGGCAACCACATGCTTCTATTGAGAAACTTTTAATTCGTAACCCTTAATCCCGAACGGGAAATATATTCAACGCAACACTGTGAAACAGTTGGCTTACAGACTCTCACCCGGAGAGGTAGTATATTCCGTGCAAATCTAAGTATCGGGTTTTCGGATTAGAAGTGGAATCCCTTCAATAATCTATAATTGTATGTCTTTAAATGTAAAAAAGAATTATAATAATGAAATACATTTAACGCAACACTGCGTATTTATTAGCTTACAGACTCTGAAAAGGAGAAGTAATATATTCTGAGCATCCCGCGCAGACTTAAGTATCGGGATTTCAAATTAGAAGTGGAATCCTTCCACGAATCTATAATTAAATGTGTTAAATATAGTATGTCTCTAATTGTTTGTATGTGGTATTCGTGCGTGTAAAAAGTTGTGTGTTCTCCAACCTGTGTCTCAAGTCTCAACCCAACAACACCCAGTTACAATCCAGTTGTACAACAATGTACAGCATAGTTTTTTAAATGAAAAGTTAAAAATTCTCATAGATCAAACTGCAACTTTTGATTATAATTTTATAATATTCAATTTTATATATTGTATCAAGTATCTCATATATTGTATTTTCTGTCTTTTCTATATCGAAACAAGAGCATTGAATAAATAAATGTGTACTGAATCTAGATACAAGATTTAAGTATTAGTATCACTCAAATGCTGATATAATATATTTAGATAAATCTGATTTAATATTAGAGGATTTAATGTATAATTTCACTGAACTTACAAAGGAATATTTGTTAATACTACAATACTATGATAGTAATAATGCATGCCAAAATGTAATGCTGAATTTTTTATTTTTATTACTAATTATGTATTTACACAACAGAGAGATCGCAGAATTTTTATAGCAAAGGCTTAGCTGAATTCATTTATAACTGGTATTATGTCTATTTATTTACTTTACATACATAATGACTATCAGCTATTCAAGTCAAAATGTATCTCAGATAATTGATTTTTATTAACCCATAAGCATTTATTTAAAATAAGTATACTATATTTTAATCTATTAATATGATAAAATAGATACTTTTATCTGTAACTAAAAATATACTCTTTAATCATTATTTGTACCAATTAATATGAACATATCAATATCATCATCTATGGAGCAACAACCCTATAGTGTACCAAGTCCGTCTGCCTACTGGCAAATTTTGAAACTAGAGATGTTTTCATTTTTACGCGATATGGTTGTCAACCCTACGCCCAACGCTCTATAGCCATATTAGACTGGAACCTACGGTTTAAAATGGATTCCGAACCACTACAAACATCCATGGCACAGCCGGAACTCGAACCTATAAACCTGAAACTTGTGGCACCGAGCGCCAGACCACTTGTCACTCTGCCATTATATCCCTAATATGAACATAGGCTTCAATAATTTTGCATCCCAATAGATTAAAGAAAAAGATGAAACTTCTATACCAAATAACATAATTTACATCTTGTTACCCTGCTTTTATCATCAGAAAGTTTGATTAAAAATCCTTACGAAAATTATGTGATTGCGTGCAAGTTTTAAAATAATCCATTAATATTCCTGTACAACTCAAAAACCATTACTCAAGAACAAGATTCAATCGATTATTAAAAAATATTCCGTAATCGTCATTTTTTCCAATTAACATGAATATAGGTTGTAATAACCACAATATTGCCCACACAACTACATTGAAATAAAGAGCACATCTGCACATTTATCATCAGAAAGTTTGATTAATAATCCATATCAGAAACCTTAACACCCTGAACTTATATGATTGCGTGCAACATTTAAAGCAATTCATTGATACACCTGTACAGCTCAAAGCCATTACTCATGAACCAGACTCAATCAATTCAGAGTTAGCCAATGTGAGATCTGGCCATTATCCACAGATATTGCGAAAAGGTTCTTCACTGTCCTGGCCTTCCATTAATCTAGTACCTCATTTTATCCAAAAGCTAGGTAATGCTGCACTAGGTACATAAATAACTGCAGTTCTGACCCATGACCAAAGCAGTTTGAGAGCACATAACACTTTAATGGTCACTTAGATTGTGTATCCTTTGGCCAATATCAATCCTGAATCAGACAGCTTAGAAGCTCAAATTACACCGGCGAACATTATCCTGCCTGTCCACACTGACTTTAGATTGGTTGTCTACAGTAGCGATATGTCACTGCTGCGCCCTAGAAGATTTCAAAGTGCACCCTGTCGTATTCCACAGAAATATGTGAGCAGATGTAAAAATAAACATCATTATCTTTTTCTTACCATATTTGCCATTCAAAAACAGCTTTTATTATAAACAACCAACATTTCTGACATTTCCAACATTTTTTTTTTACTTCTTTTTCATCAGTGATGTATCAAGGTGCACTGCTGATCCATAGAAGATTTTCGAATGCACCCTGAAGTATTCCATATAAATATGTGAACAGATATAAAAAAATTATTACTTCTTTTTTCTTACTATTTTTGCCATTCAAAGACAGCTTTAATTATAAACAATTAGCATGTTGTTGTACTAATGCAACACAGAGACAGTTAATCTTTATGCCATAAACAAGAGCCGCACTATTGTCACTCATTTAGCACTACCCAGGGGGCAAGTGTAGCTTCAAGATATGATACGGGGATTCAAGATATGATACACTACCCTCACAATGCTCTACGATCCTATTAGACCGGCACCTGTCGTTTAATGTGGATTCCAAGCCACTACAAACATCCATGGCATCACCCAGACTCGAACCCGAAGCCTGTGGTACCGAGAGCCAGAGCACTAGTCACTCGGCCATTAGGTCCCCCTATAAAAACTAACATTTATGATTGCATTTTTCCCTTTTTTTATCAACATAAAAGTCACCAAACAGCGATAATGTGCCAATGAATGTTTCCTAAAAACCAGAAATGATAACTTCCATGGTTGGCTACTAAGAGCTAGCATCTATGTGATTTACGAAGTTAAAAAATTCCATTGCACCCTTTGAAACTCCGTCGTCTGTAATTAGTAGTCTTTGGAGTTTATCATTTCACGTTAACTGAACAAAAAAGAATTTCCACTAATCGTGAATCGAGGATTATGCATAAGAAATTGTTTCTTGAAACCTTTTGATTCATATAAAAGAAGAATGCGTGTCTAATATCTCAAAAACCTTTACAAATTTTACTACAATTTTCAGCATTATATTTAGATGAATTATGATTTTCTACCCTGACAACAATTAAATGTAAAAAGAGAGCAAATATTCAATGTATTTCTGAGGAAATGAGAGTTTTCTTTTCAAATATATGGCCAAACATTGAAATAATCGCTAGGACACTTTTAGCTCATGTTTCTCATAGACACAAGAATAAATATGCTTAAGGTGCGTTTTATTTTATTTTTATCGCATTATTTTTTCTGTAATATTTGTCTTAACTAATAACCATATTTCTCAGAAATTTGTATCAGTGCAGCTAAAAATATTTCCATGATTTTAAATGAGCCACAACTTCAAAAAGTTTGAGAACCACTGGCCTGCAATGAGATTATATTCGCGAGGGTTATTGTAGACATTATTGAAAAAAAACTATTGATAATCTGTTATTGAATCAACAATAGCTTCGCCCGGTGATAAAACCATGTGGGGTAAAAATCAGACTTTTCCCTTTGGGTACGCCATGTCTTTGTGCCACAAGGTCAAGGACAAAAAAAAGCTGAATTTTTCTTACCCTTTATCATGACCCGTCGGCTTAAGATCGCGGGTTCTTGGACTTGGTCTAGATGTTGCTGCCAACCAAGTGGGATATGAAACAAATGCAACACAATAGCTTCAATTTGAGTTTTGTATAATTTTATTTCAGAAAGTAAATGCATATGCAAGTTTTAAAGATCAATTCATCTCTTCTTTAGGTTCTTAGGGTTCCTGGACTTGGTCTAGATAATGCTGTCGGCCAAATGGTATAAGAAACAACAACACAATCGCTTAAAATTGTGTTTTGTACAATTTGTATTTCAGAAAGTAAATGTATTTCTATCTTTTAAAGATAAGAACATAAAGAAGAGATTAATTGTTCTTTTTGTTCTTATTTCGCATATTTAGAGATAGTATCGGATAGCAACTTTCACATGCGTTTTTCGTTCAACAAGCAATCGACGAAAACAGTGTTACTTTATGACGTCATTTGAAAGTTGTATTTCATTGGTTACCATCATTGCTACACCAAATGAGACACAAAAATGTCAGCGTCGTTAGGTAAAAGGTTCACGTGCAACGTAACAAATCGGTTTGTTTGTTTTTAATGTCTTTGCCGAATGCTTTATGCAGCAAAACTAAGTATGTGCGAGGAGTTTTTAAACTGTATGCATCTGAATAATACAGATGTCTCTGATCTTTCACTAAAAAGGAGATTCTGTTAAAGGGCAGTAATCTTGATTTATTTGAACCAATGCATTTTATCGGAAACTACTTTGGGACTATTTTTATAATCAACAGATTTCGATTTCGTCCGATTTTGACTTAGCAAACTTAAATTGAATCACTTCTTGCAGAAACCACAGGAAGAAGCACTGTTACAGATGTTATTATTTTTTAATAAACTTGAACTGATTACTTTACTGATAGAATCATTGAATTATTCTAAAGCTCTTAACTGAATAAAATTAGATCATTGTTATGTTATCTATTACGATATCTGGTATCTATTTATTTAGGCGGTAGATGGTATCTATTTATTGATGAGAGGTGGTATCTATTTATTTAACTATGCAACTCAATTTCAAATTCTCATGCAACGAATAATTTCATGCTAACCTACGTAGCCTAAATTTCATACATACGGTATTACATTTTTTAAATTAATATTTCTTCATTAAAATTCATCCATGATTCAAATTCCAATTCTGAATTAATAATTTCATGAATATAATGATCAAAAACCTATTTATCCGAATTGCCATCATATAGAATATTGATAGATATGCATTACACACACAATATAATCACCAATAATTTTCGATAATTCTTATCTATTATAGATGATAATTATTTTATTTTTCTGAAAGATGATGGCTAATACTGGAAAATGTCTATATAAATATAATTCAACTAAAAAGTATTATATGCAACATTCCTTTCAATATAAAAAGAAATATTTATAATGCTACATAATTTTAATTTAATCTCTCTACATAGTTCCAAAAAATGTAGGCATTATTTCTCATAAATGTACATTATCTTTTTTTTTTAATTTTTTTTTCTATATAAATATTTATCAAACAACTGCGATATTTTTAAACTAATAGAACAATGGAAATTTTATTTAACTAGTAGAAGAAAAAAATAAATGTACGACATTTTAAAGATTTTTTACTATCACAGATATCACAAAAGATCTATTGTTGCCATTCTAAGAAAAGCAATTTTAAAGATTGCTTTTTCACAGAAAACGATTTTGATTTATTGCTTAGAATAAATTATGCAAATTTGCTTCATAGAAAGACTAAAAAAAGAAATATATATTTTAAAAATAAAAATAAAATAAATAAGCAGAATAGTATTATACAAACAAATGAAAAAATATGGGTGCAGCGTGATACGAATAACACACATAGTAATTTGAAACAAATGAATATTTTTTATATGAATGACAAAATAAAACTTTAATGGTACATGATGATTATAATTGTCCCACTTTCAAAATGTCGTAGAAAAGAACCACTCGTCACAATGAGTTCAAATTTGAACTGAAGATACTTGAGAAAGTAAGAAACGGTACGACATTCAAAAATGTTGCAAAGCGAATTAATAGATGGCGCTGTAAGCGGCATAAAGAAAGTGAATTCAGCTTCCGGTGATATTTTCAATCGAAATTACAACATATTTGGCATGAGTTGCACATTAAACCAACTGTGGTATTCAATGTGCTCGATTGCTCCGATTTTTTTGACGGAAAAACTGACTCCAAATCATTCGACAGTTGTGACGCTTTTAGTGGAAAGCCTATCCACCACGGCAAGATCATAATAAATTGGATGGGAAAAATCGGTGGAACTTTTGGGTGAAGTTGTTTATCGGTAAAGATTTTGGTGCCATACCGTATCCCCCTTCTTCAAGTATCTTCAGTTAAAATTTGAACTCATTGTGACGAGTGATAACTATGAGTTGAACTGCCGTGAGATTTGAACTCATTTTTTACTGACTTTAATTATGATCACCCTGCATATAAATAAAAAGAGAGAGAAAGAGAGACCTGTGACGTCAATCAGGAGCAGGAAAAAATAATTTATAATGTTTATTTTTATAAGCTGCATGGAATTTATCAAGGCACCTTTTCTTTGTCAAAATTACTTTAAGGATATTATAATTAATTAATTGTTTTATTTACTGATTCTTTACGGCAATAGCTTTTTTTTTCTTTGTTGATGATATCGAGTAACAGTAAAAAAAATCCACTATTTTTTATATACTACATTCAAGGGTCCATAGTAAAACAAAAAAAAAACTAAACGCAATTCAGCTATTATAATTTAAACAACAGATTTTTTAATTAGCATTAAAGGAAAAAATTTATAAACCAACATTTATGCAAAAAAAAGGATTTCAGTAAGCCAAGAAATTACTGCTTTTCAAACTTCTAAGATTCATAAAAAGATGAGTAGTGGCATTTTTTTTTTTTCCTCCTTGTTCTTTCAGAGATCACGCAAAAAAGTTTTCTTTTTTTCACCTGCATGTCAAGTTTCCGTGATAAATTGGCAACGGTGCGTGGCTTGCAGATAACGCGAACATATTCCGGGGATTTTATTTCTGTTTTTCCTGAGTGCCCAAAAACATCCCTCCTCAGGGAATCGCAATGAAGGAATTGCTTCACGGCTTCTCCGGAATCTCTGTTGGAGAGCTCTTCTACAAAGCATACCCGAAGAGCTCCTTTGCTTTTTGCAAATGGAGCTTTTTTTTTCCCTTTGCTTTTTGTCTTCGGTATTGAGGAGCAATTTCTCTTGTCCTGAAGTCCGGCTCATGAACTTGTTTAAAAAGATAGCTTGGGTGCTTATGGGTATGAAGAGTGTCTGGTTTTGGTTCTTGCTGCTGGTTTAATTTTTAAAATTTTAATTAAGAAGGATTGTTTATTTGTGGATAGCATTAAACCTTTAATATTTTCGACAAAGTGAAGAAGGTCCATGAAGCTAAAGTCTAAAAATACAAGACTACACATTTTAAATATAAACCAAACTTTTAACAGAAGCCTTCATAAAATACATTTTACACTTGTGGAATTTTTTTAATATCTGAGATATTTATTATAAACTCATTAATAATTCGTAAGTCAGTAGCATTAAATCACTCTAAATGTGTTTACAATTCGTGATAAAAACGTATCTTATTTTAAAATATAAATATAGTTCATGTAAGTGACCTGATGGCTAATTGGGTAGCGCTCTAGCGTTTGGTACTACAAGCTTCAGTTT
The DNA here is from genome assembly GCA_021605095.1 of Caerostris extrusa. Taxonomy (NCBI): domain Eukaryota; kingdom Metazoa; phylum Arthropoda; class Arachnida; order Araneae; family Araneidae; genus Caerostris; species Caerostris extrusa. Next base: position 4,858 of record BPLR01009037.1, on the reverse strand, counting down.
CGAATTCTAGTGGTGGCATGGATGTTTGCGAGTGGTTCAGAATGCACGCTAAACTGTAGGCGCCGGTCTAATTAGGAATAAATTATGCATAAAATTACAGTAGAGTGACAAACAAAACCAATTCAGATAACAGAAGTTTTTTTTTTGCTCTAATGCAGCTGGCAAACACTTAGACCGTTGTCTTCGATGCCTTAAGGCAAGCGCTGCCCTGGGATGCTTACTCAGTTAGCACTACCAAGGAGGTGTGTGTAGCTTTAAGAAAAGCTACGGACGTTGAGTAACACTACCTCCGTAACGCTCTACGATCATGTTAGAACGGGATCTACGGTATAAAGTGAATTCCGAACCAATGCAAACATCCCTGGCACCACCAGGACTCGAATCCCAAACCTGTGGTACTGAGCGGATGACAAAAAAATTAAATAATAAAAATTCGAAAATCACAATTCAAGTTTAAAACATATTTTTAAGCAAATAAATTTTGAAATAATAATTAAATAATAAGAACAGAACAATAAAATATTTAAGCAAAATAAAAATAAAAACAACAAAACATTTTAACAAAATAAAAAAAGAATAACGGAAAATTTTAACAAAATAAATAAATAAATTAAAAAAAAAAAAAGATTTTACCAATAAATACAAAACAACTTTTATTCTTCAAATAACAAAGCCGTAAATTACATTTTAAAAAACTTTGATTCATAATAATAGTCTAACAGGAAAAATGAACTCTTGCTTTAGATTAATTCTGAGATCGATGATTGTAAAAAAAACAAATGACGTAAATACAAAAACGTGCATATTAGATATTTTAAAAGACTTCACGCTTTAAAACGATTTAAAAATTAAACTCAATTCCAAAAAAAAAATATTGCATGGCGAGGCATTTTTTCTCTTTTCCGACTTAATTAACAACAACATCGAATTTTTCATTCCGTACCTGTACTTGCCTTTTTTACTCGCCATTTTTATCATTTATTTTTTTATATTTTTCCCCTCAGCAAAGAATATTTTATTTTTGTTCCGTATACAGTTTTACGACTCTCGGAGTTCCGATGTTTTTCTTCTAAAGTTTTTATTGGACCTGAGAGGAGCTGCCGACGAGACTATTTCTGACTCTTCGTCTTTGCACGAGAACTGCTCATGCATAGATTTTTTTTCTTTTTCATGAAAGAAAGAAAAAACGAAAAGTTTTCGAACCCGTCAGGAAGCTGCAAGGTTTCGATTTCTAAAACGGCACATTTGTATTCTCGTGTTTTAGGATTGTAAAAATAGGAGATTCTTGTATGGAATTCAAAGATGTTTTTCTGATTCTATATCTTCACAGAAAAATTCGAAATACGAGCGTTTTGGAAATATTTTCCCGCGTGACAGGTTAATGAAGATGTTATGATTTTAATAGATCCATCAAATTTTGTACATTTACAAAAATATGCTTACATCGTTAAAAAAAAATTTAATTGATTTGTTAGTATTTGTGCCATATTGAAGACAATATCAAAATTGCAAGACCTGAAATTTTTAAACTTTAAATTCTTATGAGACAGTTTGTATAAAGCTACTATTAAAAGTATCTTCTTCGTTAGCGCAATAACTTTGCGGTGAGCGTGCGTCTTGGGTGTTTTCAAAAGTGATAGAGGCTTTATTTAGCTTTATTTTAGAAGCTTTAGATAGATGATTCATTTTTTTCATGAAAATTTATCGAAAAATTAAAATTATAATTATTAATATTATATTATACAAAATAATAGCAATTTCCATTAGAAAAATATTAATTCTTTAAATATAAAAAGTAAATTAAATTTTTTTATACTAATTTAGTCAATAATTATATTTCTAATTCAGTTTTGGTGAATTTCCATCTTTAATAAGTTAGTGTAAATTTCACAAAAAAAAAATAATAAAAATTGGAAAATAACAATGCATGTTTAAAAAATTTTTTAAACAAACAAACTTTAAAAATAATAATTAAATAATAAGAACAACCAAAAATTCAACAAAATAAATAAACAACAGCAGAATATTTTAACAAAATAAATAAATAAATAAAAAAAAAAAAAAAAAAAAACGTTTTAGCATTTAAAAAAAAAAATTATGCTTCAAATAACGAAGTAGTAAATTACATTTTTAAAAAAACTCTGAAAGTTTCTTGAAGCTTTAATAATAACAGTCTAACACGAAAATTGAAGGCTCACTACAGATTAATTCTGAGATTGATGATTGTGTAAGAAAAACATAACAAATGACGTAAACACAAAAACGTGCAGATTAGATATTTTAAAAGACGTCATGCTTTAAACCGAATTAAAAAATTAAGCTCAATTTAAAAAGAAATATTGCATGGCAAGCTATTTTTTTTTCTCTTTCCAACTTAATTAACAACATCATCGAATTTTTCATTCCGTACCTGTACTTCGTCTTTTTTGACTCGTCATTTTTATCATTTATTTTTGATCTCCTTCTCCTCAGCAGAGAATATTTTATTTTTGCTCAGTCTACAGTTTGACGACTCTCGGAGCTCCCATGTTTTTTCTTTCTGAAGTTTTTATTGGACCTGAGAGGGAGCTGCTGACGAGACTATTTCTGCTCTTCGTCTTTGCTCATGCGTTACTTTTTGTTTTTCTTTTTCATGTAAGAAAGAAAATGAAAAGTTTTCGAAACCTGGAAGAAGCTGCAAGGTTTTGATTTCTAGAATGGCACATTTTATATTCTCGAGTTTTATGAGGGTAAAAAAAAATATGAGATCTACGTGTTTGAAATTTGAAGGTTTCTTCTGATTCCTTACCTTCACATAAAAATTAGAAATAAGAGTGTTTTTGAAATATTTTCACGTATTACAGAAAATTATATTAACAGGTTAATTATGTTGATATTACTTTTACAGATACATTTATACAAAATACACTAACAGGGTTAAAAAAATATGCAATTGAATTTTTAGTTATTTGAAGGTCATATATAGAAGAAGTACAAAATATATGTACAAATATTTATAGAAATAGAAAATAAATATTTAGTAACAATAGAAGAACTAGTATTTTATAATGAAATAGAATTTTAAATTATAAAATTCTTATTATTCTTTAAATAAAAGTCATCTCAGAAAAAAAAATTAAGCAAATAGAAATACACACATTTTTTTTTTTTTTTTTTGGAATGAAAATTGAAATTTTTAAACTTAACTTCCTATGAAAACAGTTTTTGTATGAAGCTGGTTTTAAAAGTATCTTTCTTTGATGTTTAACATCGTACAACAATCACTTGTAGCAATTAACTTTTTCTTCAATAGCGCAACAGTCCTATAGGGACCATCTGCCTACAGCCAGATTCAGAAACATGATACGTTGTTTTTTCTATTTTACAGGGGTTGGGTTGTCGGCCACAGGCTCAACGATTTACAGTCGTATTAGTCCGGGATATAGGGGCTTAAAGTGGATTCGAACCACTACAAACATCCATGGCACCGCCAATTCTCGAATACGAAACTTGTGGCACCGAGAGGCCAGAGTTTAGCAATTATCTAGCTGAAAAAAAATCTTGGCAAGGTTTCAAATGTGGTGGAGTTTCTAATTATTAAATAAAAAAACGTATACTCTAAAAATAACCTTATTAATTTCCTGCTATGATTCTTCAAAGATAAAAACTGTAGCTTTTAAATTATATTTTTATCTTAATATAGTTAATAATTTTACTTTTAATATAGTTACACTGATATAAAAATATTTCTCTCTTTAGTAATTTAGTATGAATTCATACATAAATTAACAGTGTAGTGTGCAGAAGGTTGGGCAACACAAACGCTACACGCACAAACACCACAGACATGCAAATAGAGACATAAAATATTTTAACATAATATAATTATAGATTCATGGATGGAATAAATATCTCAAGCCGAAACCTGATACTCAGCTACGCGTGGGACAAACAATAAATAATAATAAATAAAAAAATCTCTTATTCTCAAATAAAGAAGTCATAAATTACATTTAAAACTTCAGCTTCAATAATAACAGTCTAACGCGGAAAATGAACGATTACTATAGAAATTTCTGAGATCGATCACTGTGTAAAAACATAATAAATAACATAAACCCAAAAAACGTGCTTATTAGAATATTCTAAAAACGCGTCACGCTGTAAGCGAATTAAAAAAAAATTAAGCTCCTTTCCAAAAAGAGATGTTGCATGACAAGGCATTTTTTTTTCTCTTTCAACTTAATTAACAGCAGCATCGAATTTTTCATTTCATACCTGTACTTCGCCTTTTTTGACTCTAATTTTTTCGTTTAATTTTTATCTTCACTCAGCAGAGAATGTTTTATTTTTGTTCCGTATACAGTTTTACGACTCTCAGGCTCCGATGTTTTTTCTTTCTAAAGTTCTTATTGGACCTGAGAGGAGCTGCTGACTGAGACTATTTCTGCTCTTCATCTTTGCACAAGAACTTTTTTTTTCTTTTTCATGAAAGAAAGAAAATGAAAGTTTTCAAAGAAACAGTTAAAAAAACTGCGAGGGTTTGATTTCTAGAATGACACATCTATATTCTCGAGTTTATGAGTGTAAAAATATGAGACATCTCCGTGTTTGAAATTTGAAGGATTTTTGCTGATTCTACACCTTTTACATAAAATTTGACATAAAGAGCGCTTTGGAAATATTTTCACGTATTACAAGTTAACTAAGGTGTTATGATTTCTACAGATATATCAAAATACAGAACATTAATGAAAAAAACCTTAGATTAAAAAAAAAATTTATGAATGTAACGAATTTTTATTATTTCAGTGTCATATTGAAAACATTTGGAATTAAACTTTTAAGACTTGAAATTGTTAACAGCAATACGTAACTT
>BPLR01009036.1:0-107500 GCA_021605095.1 Caerostris extrusa | reverse complement strand
GGCCCTCATTTTCGATAACGTCACGGACCCTTAACCAGGATTTTATGTTCACACATGATAATATAATTTAATAATATATTGAGATTGTAATAAAATTCTTTATTATTTTTTTTTTTTCAAATAAGAAATTTTTTTTCTAAAAAGCCTAAAGTCATCGAAAAGCTAAATATATTCAATAACTCTTGTTAAAATAGAAAATCTATTACTTGTAACAGGATAAAATCAACTACTTATAAATAACTAAAAATTAATTTATTACATTAATCTGTTTAATATTAATCAATTCTTTAATCTATTCAGATATAGCATTTAATAATAATAATAATAATAATAGTATAATTTAATAATATATTAAGATTGTAATAATATTATTTTGTATTTTTTTTTTTTCAAATAAATAACTTATTGTCTAAAATATATATAAAGCCTAATGTCATCTAATAGATAAATCCATTCAATTTCTCTTGATAAAATGGAAAATTTATAACTTACCGAAGGGAAATCAATTAATTATAATTGACCGAAAATTATCTCTTATATTAATCTGTTTAACGGGAAAGGTAAAGAGCCTCACCCATCCAATGGCTTCGAAGATCTTGACGTCCAAAGTGTGGCCCAGCAGTTTGTTGTCCACCTTGGTCAAAGAGTGGCAAGTAGCCATGGCCTTCATCAGCGGACTGTTGGGAAGGTGGTTCAGATGCTTCACTGCCCTCTCGAATCTAAAGAGTCAATCGGCAAGTAAAAAAAAGGTTATTTTATAAAACCAACGATGAGCAAATAATAAATGAGAGAAGTAAAACCAAATAATATTAATGAAGATTTACCCCATCATCAATCGGCACAACTCCAGAGATATCTAAGCAATCCTCGGTGAGTGTTCCAGTCTGAAAAACGAAACGTTTTAAATTTTAACCATTGAATATTTCACTTCTTGAAGAATTATTTAAATAAATGATTCATATTGAACCATTCATTTAACAATTCACCTTAATGAAAGAGGGTGGATGATTTAAACAATAATTTTAAAAACTAGTGTTAAATTATCACCTCTTAAAAAGTTGATTTGAAGAAAATCTGCATTCACATCTGAGACTGAAGAAAAACTATATATGGGTTTTACCAGATTCTAAATTCAACTCCGTAGTACACTAGTCAATCAGACGATGTGGCTAGAGTTTTTTTTTACTTTAGCTAGATGTGGCTATTTCTGATTGTTTAGTATTCTATGCCGTGAGATTTCAGCATTTTGTTGAAAATCAAAAATCATTGAAATGAATAATTAAACCATTCATTGTAAGAAATATTTGTAACTTAACGAAAGAGAACGAATAGTTTAAAAAATCTTTAAATTCCAGCTTTAAATTTTCACTTTTCTTTGTTTTAAATGGCATGCAATTCTGAAAGGAGAGATTGAATTCTGAAAAGGAGACTAAAGGTAGATTCCACCGAATACTAAATTTCCACGTTTCAGTAAGCCAATCATTCGAATGTGAATGTGAGATGCCTACTCAGGGCCAATGATGGACTCCCTATGACATTAGTGTTTAGCATAGGGGTGGAAATCCGCCTTAAGTGGACGTGATTTACAACGAAGAATTTATTTTTAATTAAATCAATACAAATTTCAGATTTTCTATTCATTAAAAAAATGATATCATATTTTACTGACATCCATGGTAGCAATGGAAAAAGAAGCTATGATATAAAAAGATCTGCTAATTTTTATTTTCTGAATTCAGGCAACGCCCGGGTTATACGTTCTAGTCTATACAAATATATAATTTAGGATTGTCAAAACTGGAAAGCAGATATATAGGTGCATGGGACAATATGGTGAAATAGTGTCCGAGGATGATGTACTCCCAAAGCTCTTCAAATTTGCTGAAAAAATGTGAGTTTCGACAGCATCCCAGTTCATTATTAATTTAGGAGCTACTGTAAAGCGCTTGTCAGTTCTTAACTGTAACTTTATTCCAAGGCTTTTTATCTACTTGCACACACTAAAAAGTAGAATGTGGGTGCGACGTGTCAACCTTCGTAAAAGACCACCTTCCTTTCATTGTCAAAAATTGCTATGCTTCTTACTTTATGTTTAGAAGATCACTTATTTTTCTTCATACAAATTTTGACCAATTTATTTGTTTATTTAGTAAAAAGCGTTTTTATATGGTGATTATATATGATTGTTTTCTGTGAAACTTCTAAAAGAATTTACAGAATGGTCTATAATGCGCAGTATAAAATACTAAGGATTTCTAACCTATAATTATCGAGTTATAGACTGAAAAATATAGTAATTCTTTTCATTAAAAAATGAATTAATAAATTCACTGAAAAGAATGGATTTGTATGTATTTGTTTAAGCAACTGTCTGTCACCTTGTCGAAGCACACCACGTCCAGTCCTCCGCAGAAGTTGATGTACCTCGAGTTCAGACAGTAGATCCCGTGCTTCCTTAACCGCCTCTGCGCGTGCGCATTGATGCTTGTGAGCACAGCCGGCAGAACAGGAGGCACCAAGAACGTCAGAACATCCACTACGATAATGATCACGTCCCACGTGTAAGCCTGGGAAAGAAAGTGCACAGTCAACAAAATTCTTTTTGTCTTAAAATTAAAGTAGAACTAAAAAAAGTCTTTCACCAAATTATTGAAAATTTCTTGCTTGTAGAAGCTGCATTCATATTAGAGTGCAAAAGTATTGAGCGCCACGCACCAAACAGCTGTGCTGCAGTTTAAATGGAAATCGAAATGTGTATGCTGTTTCGGATTTATGACGGTTTTTGGTCACGCATCAGAAATGGATTGGTTGGTGTTGTTTCATGGCACGAGGAGCCAATATTGGCCATATTGAGCCATGCAATTTATTAAATAAAATCGATCTCAAATTATTTTAAATCAAGGATTATCAGAGGATTTCGAATGACAGCTGGATATTTGCTCGAAAACAGAGGCGATGGGGCTTTTATCGAGCTAGTAATACAACGTTCGGCCTTCAAAACTGATGTGGCTTAAAATGCCAATGGAGCATTACAAAAATATTTTGAAAAATGAAGGATTTAAGAAAATTCGTTCTGCTCGGTGGCGGATTTGCAGCCCCGCATTAAATAGCTAACTATCTACCAAATGTTTCTTTCGAGTTAAAAATGCAACAAGGGGCAACAGGATATTATCCCGCAATTCTAAACGATAATGGAACTGGCATTTATACGTATAATAATGAGGTGATAAAATTAATTGTAAAACACAAATAGCGTAACGAACAGAGTTGAATAGTAATCCTGTCAGCTGTATCGTCACCATAGAATCTTCATGAAATGTTATCATTACAGAAAAAAAAATAAAGAGAATCCATAAGAGTAAACAGGTTTTATAAAACCGATATTATTTGTAGAGTTATCCACGACAGAAAAAGCAAATCAGTTCAATTTATACGCAGATTGGCTTCTATTCGTAAATATATAGTGATAACATCAAGTTATGACCATGGTTTTGTCTTTTTCCCCCCTTTTTGAAGGATAATCATATGATAATACCAATTCAACTTTTATCTGTATGTCATAGTAAACTCTCAATAATAATATAAAACTCAAACTTTCATTTATTTTCCGGCATGACAGTGCCAAACCTTACACTGCAGCAGTGAATTGCAAAGATACTTCCACCACATTATTTTCCCGACCTTGCTAAAACGATGACTCTCGCCTTAAAATTAATAGTATTATTTTTCAAGACTTCAAAAAGTGGTTGGCATGAAGTTCAGTTCTTCTCTTAAGGCAAAAACAAAATAAATTTTAGAAAAGATATTGAAAAGCGGATGTCGTTGAAAAAAAGGGTTACTATGTCGATGATTAAATAACATTATGCTTGACTGAAGTTTTCATTTTCTTTTAAATTGAAAGGTGGACAATTTCGTCAGCAACCTGATACCTAGAGTGTTAAATATCGTCCTCGTGACGATTTACATTAATGCATAAAAAAAATAATAATAATCTTAACAACTTCGCAATGGAAAACTGAAAACGTCTTTAAGAGGCTTACCTTCAATATAATCCATATCCATGTAGTATATATAATGGGAGGGATTCCTGAAAAAAAAAGGAATAATGAGATAAAAATTCTGCACGTTTACACTTTAAACGTCATGTGGTTAACCTGCAATTATTGATTACCTACCTATAACAAAGAACAGAACCATGCATTTGAAGAGCTCCGAATAGAGCTTGAAATGGATGGGCTTTGGAAAAAGAATCGCCCTCACTAATTCACCTTTTGAGGTCGAAAACCTAAAAGAAAAAGAAAAGAAACCCTCAAAAGTAATATTTAATTTTTTTTCAAAGGAATATCATAAGGAAGGAATATATAAAGGAATATACCATTTATGAATCGATTTTTGATCGGTGAAAATAAATATAGCAATATCTCACAATAACATGGTCAACCGAAATAACTGTTAAGCTGCTTTCTAGTCTAACCACATTATTACTACATGATTTCTAAGATAAAGTGATCAACGGAAAAATATTAATAACGACTATTGAGTATATTGTAAATTGTAAAAAGCGTAATATTACCAAATTTTACAGTTAAAATATGATTTTTATTAGATAAAATAAAATGTATAAAATGTCGAGTTGTGTTATGAAATTGTCCTTAAGATATATAGTTGGATTTTATTTCTTTCGTGGCGGTAAAAATTACGGTACTTGCCTTTTTAGACGAATTAAAAATTCGATGCTGAAGTAACTGATTTTAATTCAAAATACCGTAAAGTAATATACAGTACAACTTATTAGAACTCATTACTTCATTCATATAGCCCATTACTACAACACATCTGAATGCATTTAAGTTAATACCTAATTTTTAAAAAACAATTACTTGAAAAAAAGTAAGAAGTCTTTTTTAGAGAAGTGCAACCAATTAAAATGATAGAAATATTAAATAGTGATATCAAAAATTATGCTTTCGTTCAACTGCATGTAATTCCCCAAAAAAGAATTTTTTATTTTTTTACGTTTAATGCCTTACCAACTACGTAGACGTAGTTAAAGTGCATTTCTGTATACCTACTAGATCTCGTCCCAGTAGAGTACGATCGCCGCTGGCTAATACTCTTTACTGTAATTTGTAAAATATAGTTTTTTAAAATATTTTATAGCATTTCAGTTTTATAAAATATTTGTAAAATATTTTATTGCGTTATAAAATATTTGTGAGTCAAAAATATTTTTAACCCTGAAATGTTTGTTTTTCACTTTAAATGTGAGCATTTTTTTTTTTTTTTTTTTTTTGTATCACCAATTACAAATCAACTTTCTTGAATCCCTTTTTCGCTATTATGGACCTCTAGTAACTTTTAATAATTTAACAACTGAGTAGGAAGTCAATCTGGAATTTTTATTGATCTTCAAATTAAATAACGGTGAAATTTATAATTACTGTCTGAAATTGTAAATTTCGTCCAATCCATTTTATACTTTTATTCAAATATGCCTTTTTGAAAAAACTGCACACTTCAACTCGAACATCTCAATCTTTTGGCAATTTTAAAGCAAGAATTCCCAACTAGGGTCATTCCAAAAGGGCAATACCCACCAGAATAAAATAAATAAATAAATAATACTAAGAATTTACAACTTGATGACGGATCTTCACACAATTTATTTTAAGGCTTTCATAAAGTAAATTAAACGTAATCATATATACAAGAATATCAAATGATTGACTTGAAGCAATTAGACTCTTTCAGAAAGTTATAAAATAATTTTGTAATTCTTTACTATACTGTCATAAAGTTTCAAATTTAGTATAAAATCAAGTCTAATAATAAAATGGATAAATAAAACTTTTTGACCAGTAGCTCAGCTTTTGTAAATCACTTTTTTACAGTTTTGAGCCTGTAGTATCTTCTAATAATTCAGCAGTTAGCTAACGATCTAAAACTAAAGTTAATCTTAATTGTTAATCAAAAAGAGATATGTTACATTTATAAGCTTCACATTGTTTTTACCTGTCCTGTAAACGACAGCCTTGATTGGAGACCCGTCCGCGCTCCTGCTGTGCAGTACTTCAGTACCGCAAAACAGGACATTCCTTTTATTGTTGTTGGTGTTAAAGCGAGTGTTCGGGTCATTTGGAACAGGGACTTTGGTGATGGGGGTGCTCTCACCTGTAAAGAGAAAAACAATACATAAATGATGTTAGTCAGATAGTTCAAATCATTTTAAAACCATTTAAAAAATATTTGTGAGTTCAGAATTAAACTGATGGTGATAAATTGATTATGAACAAGAAATCGATGTCACACTTAATAACTTTTCAGTGAGAATTTAACTTTCAGCATAATCCCATATTGAAAGGAAGCGATTCAACACGACGTTAATTGCATTATTGAAAAAATTAAATACTAACATTGTATTTAGCTTTAGATTTGATTCTTGTTACGAAGCAATTTAGTATCTTACATAATTAAAACATTTCTGTAAAAGTCTTGCATTACTTTCAAAAGTGTTAACGAAGTATGTATAATACCATTCAAACAATAATTCATATTCAATTATTTCACAATTATTCCTCAAAAGCTTTGTGCTCGTGCTGCCATCTGTTGTAGAATTGTAGAAACTAAAGTTGTCTATTTGTTTAACACCACATATTTTTAAAATTTATTATTTGTAACTGCATTTAAATTTTTTTTTTTTATATAGTAATAACATCTGTACAATATCTTTAATATTCTTTAATTTATCTTAAATCTTTAAAAATAGGAAGCAAATTTCAAAAACTCTTTAAAAAAGAAGATGAATAATCCATTTGATCTCATATAAATTCTAAATTTAGTTATCACAAAAGTATTAAAAAACATGTTAAACAATTCTGGTTCAGAATCAAATTTTTAAACTTTAAAATATGTGTTAAGGTATATGTTATATTAAGGTAAATTTAAAGTGTCATTTAAGGCATATTATTTATCTACAATTATTTTATGTACGCGACCTGCCAACAATTATTTCTTTACAAGAATTACAATTCTTATACGAACTACGTAAGAGAAGAGAAACAAAATAACTTCAATTTATTGTTTATTTTTTACTATTAAAATAATAATTAAATTAATTAATTATATTTATTTTTAAATTTATTAAAAGCAAATAAAATTAGTAAACTATTCAATGATCTTTTTGTATAATGTATAAAAACTTGATAATACTTGACTTTATTTTAAACTTGACTTTAATACATTCACGAATTTCGTTTTCGTGCTGCCATCTATTGGAAAAGTTATAAAATTGAAATTTATACACTTTTATTTGCAATTCCTTTACTAATATCTGAATTAAACCAAATGATAATGACTCCATTAATGGTATACTGAGTAATATCTCATGATTTTTTTTTTTTTTCAAATAATTGAGTGGCTGTCCGAGATTATTTTTGATAAACCTTAAATAAATTCAGAAAGCATCCTACAGAGAACATAAATGTCACCCACCAGTAAGCATGCTTTCGTTGACAACACAGTTCCCAGATAAGAGCACTGCATCGCACACCATGACAAACTGAGACTGAGGGAGCAAGATCACATCTCCGGGAACTAGGTCTTCAGAAGGCTTTTGAACTTCTGCAGAAAAAGTCACATCAAAACATTAACAAAATAATAATATTCAATTCCTTTTATAAAATAGGAATTAGTAATAATCATTGTAATAGGAATGAAACAGAAATAAATGATGAAATTGGAGCTTTTAATAATCTTCTCCCAACATATAATCTAGTCTAAAATATTTAAATTCTAATGTTTTAGTTAACGATACTTCCTATAAAACTATGATTCTGCTTTATATATGAGCCAATTTAAAGCACCTTGCATTTGAAACAACAAGTTTGTATCCCACGGTTCTTGTAAATAAGATATTAAATCGGATATTTCTTGCATTTACTTATAAACAGAAATAAATAGTTCAGTTACAATTTATAGCTTCACCAATAGATTGTTTAAAAAATAACCCTCAACGACACTTATGACCTCCCAGATAATTAAAGTCAGTGATCATAAATTTTTATTATTTATTTTTTTCTGATTGATTCAGACCAGTTAAATTTTATCGGTATGGAATTTGTTGTGTTCCTTTAAGGTGCCTCTAGGTTTATATATATATATATATATATTGTTCTAATGCAGCTGACAAAGAGACAATTGTCTTCTTTGATGCCTCAAGGCAAGCGCTGCACCAACGTTACTCACTTAGCACTATCCAGGAGGCGCTTGTATTTTGAAGATAAACTACGAACGCGGAGTAATAGTACCCCCTCAACGCTCTACAATCATGTTAGACCAAGACCTATGGTTTAAAGTGGATTCCGAACCACTACAAATATGCATGGCACCTAAGTGACTCGAACCCGAAACCTGTGGCATCGAGAACCAGAGCAAGTTGATCTATTTAGAATCACGGAAAACAATCAATAAGTTGACTTTTTTTTTTCGACCTCATCCCCTTTCGTGCCTCCGCTAACAGTTAGAAAGTGAACATCGGGGGTCACGAATCACCCAACTGATTAATGTTGACGGAAGAATATGCCTTCTGGGATGACTTTTAAGGGGTAAATGTCCCGCATTTGCATGTCGTAAGGGAGAAACGCCAGAAAACTCCCACCAGGGGTATAGGATACTCCCACCAGGGTCACGAGTAACCCACCGATGGATGTTGACGGGAGAACTATGCTTTCTGGGATGACTTTTAAAGGGTAAATGTTCCGCATTTGCATGTTGTAAAGGAGTAAAGCCTGAAAACTCCCACCAGGGGTAGGAAAGAAAAGCTATCTACTAGAGATGCTTTACAAACAATATTATAAGCGCCAAAGAATCCCTTGTTATGCAATTAATTTTAAAGTTTTTTTTTTTTTAAATTATTCCACTTTACCGAAATATACAGTTCTAGTAGCAGCGTTGATTTAGCGCGGTAATGTTCTTATTTTAAAGTAATCAACCATTCCTTCCTTAAGCATTGAGCATTGAACATTGAAAACTACATTTTAATTCCATGTTTTTATGCGTATTTATTTCACAATCAATATCATTTGTTTCCTTTTTATTTCCTGCATCCTTTTAAAACGTATCCATTTTAAAAACAGTTCTCAAAAGTAAACTATTCTCACCTTTTCCATCCCTCAAGACAGTTACAATGGCTTCCGTGTGTACAGCTTCCCTCAAAGCGTTAGTTTGCTAGGAAAAAAATAATTAATTATTGCATAAGACTGGACAAATAATTTTTAGAACTGATGCAATATTTTGAATTTGTACCTTCCGTGTCTCCCATACTGTGGCTGTGACGGACATCATGGACAGGAAGACGATGCACAGTGCAAACTGATAATAAATTTGTACCATCCACACTATCACTATGAACAACTGATAAATGTAGAAAGGACCCTTGACCTGAAAAAAAGTAAGCAATACTGTTGTTAGTATCAAAAAAGTATACAAATTACGAATTGTCATAAAATAAGAGTTTTTTTTTCTCATGGCGAGATATAAGTGTCCAAATATAAATTAGAATATATGATATGATAGTACCATCTATAACATCATTAATATATATGCCATTTATCAAAATATAATAGTAAAAACATATTCCAAATAAGAGGAAAATGCTAAACTGTTATTGTTGTTGTTGTTGTTGTCGTATCCCCTGAAGAGTACAAGAAAATCAAATAGAGTGATGCTCCCGAATAATATTGGCTATGTTGATGCCAGCTCAGAGTATAAATCCTCATCCGAGGGATAGTCCGAACAATGCATGGCTGCAACAGCTGTGCAATCAAAGACATGATGAGGAGCAAGCTCGACATCAGAGCAGTTGCCACATTTTTGGTATTTTGTAACGCCATCAGCAGAAATTTTCATATTTTTGTAGTGCTTCATCCTTAATTTCGTGAGAGTAGTAGCTGTCCTGTCGACATTTAATTCTGTAATCAGATATTTAGTTTTTAATTTTAGAAGGAATTGTAAGTTTAGATTTTTCCAAGGCATTTGCATCTGCAAGGAAGTAGGAAGGGAAGTCTGATCCAGACTTTTGGCATTTTTCGACAAAGAATCTGAAGTTTCATTAAATTCCAAGTACGAATTTGTAGGACATACATTTTGTGCAAGCAGTGGATTTTCTCTAAAAGAGATATATGCATGAGGAATCAAATGCTAGATTAGAATGAATATTGAAACTAAACAGTATCATAATGTCTGCTACGATCCACAACACTGATGTAGATGGTAGCAGACATTACGATATTATTAGTTTCAATCGTTCGGGACAAGGGGGGTAGCGCCATTTAATACAAATAAAAAGGAAGTGAAAGTATAAAAGTGGAGGAAATAAGAAAACATAAAATAAACATTCGTATATGTTTCACCTTTTGTGTAACGCATGGTAACATAAATTTTCAAGCTATCTTCCATTCTGACTGTTTGAAGATAATAGTTTAACAATGAATATACCAGAATGTATTCTGGATTTTTTCGAAGTACAAGCACAAAAGAAGCACGGCATCAAAAAAAAGTTCCAAAGTTTATTAATAGATGGCGCTGTAAGCGGCATAAAGATAGTGAATTCGGCTGCCAGTGATATTTTGAATCGAAATTACCATGTATTTGACATGAGTTGCACATTAAACCATAGTGTTAATAGTGTAAATTATAGTGTTCATTGTGCTCGTTTCGGGTTTTTGACGGAAAAGAGTACTTCCAATTCATTCAACAATTGTGACACTGTTAGTGGAAAGCCCATCCACCACGGCAAGGTCATACCAAATTGAATGGAAAAATAGGTGGGACTTTTGTTGATGCCAAACCGTTTCCTCCTTCTTCAAGTATCTTCAGTTCAAATTGGAACTCATTGTGACGAATGTTTCTTTTTTTTACAGCATTTTGGATGTGGGACTTTAATTACTATAATCTTGTATTAGAAATTTATTTTTTAATACTTTATAAGCATTATTTTAAATGAATTCATCAAACATATTTTATATGACGCAAGATGATGTAATCAAGCTTACCTCGTTGAACACCAACCGGTAGATGGGCTGAACCTCGATGAAGATTGAGTTTTCTCCGTAGTGCTGCAACCTGAGGATGGCCTCCGTCGTGTGCAGGCCGTCTAAGAGGCTGTGGAAGTTGGCACAGTTGCGGATGTCGAGGCCCCTGCATAAAACACGCTCATTAGATTTAAATGGAACTTCCCATTAATATTCATTCTCAAAAACCAATCGCATTCCTCGTATGCTTAGTGTAGATTTAAACGTTGTTCAGCAGAACTATTATTATGTATTCTCAAGAACGATCACATTCCCTGAATGCTTTATAATTTAAGCACTGTATAGAACTGCACATTATTATTGCACACAAAAAGCCCATAGAATTCCCCTGAATGCTGAATGTGTTTAAGCATATTTTAGCACAAATATATATTATACTATCTCGAAAAACGATTGTACTCTCTGAATTGTGTAGGATTAAGTATTGTTCCCCTAAATTGTATATTATTTAGAAAAATGATACTATTCATGAATGCTTAATGTAGATTGAAGAGTTGTTACAGTTGTTTTAAATGAACATTATTGAAGAACTGTACAATAATGTTCATTTTCCCAGAAAACGATCGCATTCCCTGAATGTTTTATTATAGTTTTAAGCTTTGTTGCACATAACTGTACATTATTATCACACACGTTAAACCGTATAATTCTATGAATGTTTAGTGTAAGTTTAAGCCTATTTTCACAGAAATATAAATTATTCTCTCTCGAAAAACAATTGTATTCCCTGACTTATGTAGGATTAAGTATTGTTACCTTGAATTGTACATTATTACGAAAAGGATCGTACTCCTGAATGCTTATTGTAGGTTTAAGTATTGTTCAACAGAAATCTACATTTTTATACATTCTCCAAAGACGATCGCATTCCCTGAATGCTGAATAAATGTTTAAGCATTTTTTAAAAAAGGAATATATATATTATTATTCATCGAAAAACTATTAAATTTCCTGAATGCTTAGTGGAGATTTAGGCCTTCTTTAAAATAATATATATATACATAATTATTCACTAATGAAAAACGATTGTATTCCCTGAATTCTTAGTGTAGGTTTAAGCATTATTCAACAGAAATAATTCCCTTTGTAAAACGATCGTATTCCTTGAATGTTTTATTATAGTTTTAAGCTTTGTTGCATAGAACTGTACATTATTAATACACACGAAAAACCGTAGAATTCCCTGAATGCTTAGTGTAGGTTTAAGCATTTTTTAACGGAAATATACATTATTATTCACTATCGAAAAATGATTGTTTTTACTGAAATGTGTAGTTTTAAGTGTTGCTCAACAGAATTGTACATTACTACAACACCAGAAAACGATCCTATTTGCAAAATTTCTAGTGTAGATTTAAGCGTTGTTCAATAAAACTCTACATTAATATTCATTCTCGGAAAACAATCGTATTCTCTGAATATTTAGTATCGATTTAAATTAATTATAGATCTAAACTCATTTTATACACTGAAGTGACAAAAGTCATGGGATAGCAATATGCAAATTTTCAGATGGCAGTAGCATCGCGTAGAACAGGTATAAATGCGCAGTGCTTTCGCAGAGCTTTCATTTCTGTTCAAGTTATTCATGTGAAGAGGTTTTGACGTGATGATGACCGCACGACGGGAATTAACAGACTTGAACGCGGAATGTTAGTTGGAGCTAGACGCATGGGTCATGCCATTTAGGAAATCGTTAGGGAATTCAACATTCCCAGATCCACTGTGTCAAGAGTGTGCCGAGAGTATGAAACTTCAGGCATAACATCCCACCATGGACAGCGCAGTGGTCGACCGCCTGCACTTAACGACCGAGACCGGCGACGTCTGCAAAGAGTCGTAAATTCTAACAGACAAGCAACACTGCGTCAAATAACAGCAGAAATCAATGTGGGACGTACAAGGGACTTGTCTGTTAGAACTGTGCGGAGAAATTTGGCATTCTTGGGCTATTCCAGCAGAAGACCGACTCGAGTGCCTTTACTGACAGAACGACATCGCTTTGCAGCGACTCTCGTGGGCACGTGAGCATATCGGTTGGTCTCTAGATGAATGGAAAACCGTGGCCTGGTCCGATCAGTCACGATTTCAGTTGGTAAGAGCTGATGGTAGGGTTCGAGTGTGGCGCAGACCCCACGAAGCCATGGACCCAAACTGTCAGAAAGGCACTATTCAAGCTGGTGGTGGCTCCGTAATGGTGTGGGCTGTTTTCATGGCATGGACTCGGTCCTCTGGTGTGACTGGACCGAACATTGACTGGAAATGCTTATGTTCAGCTACTTGGAGATCACTTGCAGTCATTCATGGACTTCATGTACCCAAACCACGATGGGATTTTTATGGATGACAATGCGCCATGTCACCAGGCCACAACTGTTCGCAATTGGTTTGAAGAACATTCTGGACAATTCCAACGAATGATCTGGCCACCTAGATCGCCCGACATGAATCCCATCGAGCATTTATGGGACATCATCGAGAGGTCTGTTCGTGCCCAAAATCCTGCACCATCAACGCTTTCACAATTACGGACGTCTATCGAGACAGCATGGCTCAATATTCTGCAGAAGACTTCCAACGACTTGTTGAGTCCATGCCACGTCGAGTTGCTGCACTTCGCCGGGCGAAAGGAGAGCCGACACGATATTAAGAGGTATCCCATGACTTTGTCACTTCAGTGTATAACTATACATTAATATTACATACAAAATAACGTAGTATTCCTTGATATGTTAGTGTTGGTTTCAGCATAGATCGACAGAATTGTACATTATTAGTTAATTTCGACAAAAAAATTTTTTATTATTATCATGTTTAGACATTTTTCGGTAACAATTGAGATTACTTTGAAACATATGATTGATTCACAGTATTGAAAACAATGAAAATATATCAATTTTTCCTAAAAGTGAAATAATTATATTTGAAGGAGTATTTCAACAATAAGTATATTTGTGAATTGAAGTGTCTGTATATACTTATTGTTCTTTAAAATCTCGATACATTTTTATGAAACTAATCCTATTATAAATAATTAACAAAAATTAATGTATTACTTATGCTCTATTTAAAGAATATGCTGCATCTTTTAAAAATCATGTCAAAAAAATCTGTATATTCTTGTTATGCATAACATTTAAATGTTCTGAAATAAAGTTTTGTTAAAAAGTGAAATTATTAAAAAAAATAATAATAATAATAAATAAATAAATGATGATGAAAGACTTAATCATAAATAATTTACTTCCTTTGTAATCATTCATGATTCATGAGCATTTTACTTCCATGAACGAAAACTGAAAATGCTTGATTTATCAGCTAATAAGTTTATTTATAAATTAGTAATTTTCCTTATCCTTACTTCAAGCTATCTATTGGTTCAGATTTAATTAAATTTAGATTTTTATTTGCTTAGATTTTTTTTATTTGAATCTTGATTATTTGTTGCTTTTTTTGAGTTGTTATATAATTACTATACAATAAAGATCACTATTATAAATCTTAACTTCTGAATTACAAAAAATACAGTGATATCTCGATATACGACAGTTTTGGAATAAGTCCAAGTGGACACGAGCAAATTTTGATTCACATGTAACCTTGATTTGGAATACGACTCTCTTAATCTATGCGACAAAATCTTTGTCAAATGGATTGATGTTAAAAATTTTGCACCATCCCCGCCAAGCCCAAATAGGACGTGTAAAACATTATTTGGAATGCCACATTTCAAAAATATTCTGAGCTGAAATGAGAGGCAAAAGGTTTTAAAAATCTGATAAGTCCCAACTATAATAAAATAGAGAAAAAAGACAGAAAAGAGAAAAATAAATTTGATAAATTTTCATTCTTGTATTTATGGGTTTTAATATTAAACGGTATTTAATTAATTTTATACAATTTCATTAATGTGTAATATGTTAAATCATCTTGATGTGCTTCAAGCAACTAATAGTGCCTATATAGAGATGTACTAAATTAAATTGAAATCATATCTCACAAATATCTATTGTGCTACGGTAAATGTGTGATTAGTCCGGTGATTATACATAATCACCGGCAATATATAATGTTGATTATGATAATCGCAGGTATATTAATCCGGTGATTATGAACAATCACATTCACCGTAACATACAAACGTCTCAATTTGGAATAATTTTCACTTATCTGTCGTTTGCCTTTGTAATAAATTTTTGAAATCGTATAGATACTTTATATTATAGTTGTAGTTGTGAATGTGAATTGTTCACATTGAAATGTGGATACATTTGTTCTTTTATACAGTGTATTCCAGGACAATTTTACGACACATGAATTTTCCGTGGCCCTTTATTTCCAAACAAAGAATTCAATTGGTGTAAACCCAGGTATTTGTAAAAGATTAAAGTCGTATATCGAGACATCACAGCACGTGAAAATACAGAAATAATTTCGTCTTTTAAAATAACTGCTGTAGCAACGGAAAGATCACGAACAGAAAGTAAGTAACAGAAAGAAAGTTGTGAATAGCACGGAGAAGTTAAATGAAAAGTACTCACTCTATTTTGATGAACTTGGAATGCTGAGGGTCCCAAATGTATTTGATTTTCTTGTTGTGGAAGTACGTTTGCTGCTTGGATGGAAGAGTTTTCTCCGCCGGTCGGACCACTTTCTCGACGAACTGCTGAGTGTGCATGTCCTGGAAATCACAATGCAATTTATATCATCAGTTGTGCTCAATTTAATTTGGATAGTTAGAAAATACTACTCAATTATAAGGTGCATTGCACCTAACTCCACAAATTAATACATCAGCATGATATTTTAAGCATTCAACAAGGAAAAAAGAGAAGGAGATTTATTGGATGCCCATAAAGATTTCGTACAATTTCAAAAATTTATCATATGGGCAACTGAAAATACAGACAAGTAAAAATTATTTCAAAATGGCACGTACATGTTCAAGTTATTATTTTTTATTTTTTTTTTTTTTTGTATTATTTAATTTAATACATCTCTGTGAGTGCACCATTAGTTGCACAAAGCACATCAAGATGGTACCATTAACAACAATGGCAATATCATCAGTGATTCTCTGTTTTAGATTAGTCTATCCCATAACTTGGTTCAATACAGGATATCTTTTAATATAACCTGGATACGGTGAGGACTACATAGCTCAAGGACAGGGCTTGAGGTGTGGAGAAACAAGTAATATAAAGATTTTTAAAGTCGATTCCTACTTTTTTTTCACTCTATTGCAGAAAGTAATTTATAAATAATTTTCATTCATTTTTAAGTTTATCTGGCGCCATCTATTGGTAGATATATGCAACTTAAATCTAAAAAAATTAAATTAATGAATTAAATTTAATAACACTAAATGTAGCTTGATTTTGATAACATTTTTAAAATATTTACAATTTTCCTCTACTTTTCATCCTATTATTTTAATGGTTAATTAGATTTTGTGAGCCTGGGTTTCGAAACTTGAAATCTTGGCAAATTATTGTGCATTAAAATTGCTAATATTCCTGAAATTGCCACGAACTGTTAAATAAATCTACTTGAATTGCTACAAGTTATGTTAGTTATACTAGATAGCCATCTGTCATGCATATATCTATTGCACAACTTATCTGTATTGAATATAATGGTAAGTATTTAAACAGTTTTAGTAAAAACAAGTTATATTAAAGAATCAGAAATTAACAAATATACACTTAGAAGTTTAAAAATTAAAAAATTAAATATTAATTTGTTCACTTTGACTTTTTTTTTATTTGTTCAATTTGGCTTGTATTTTCTAATGATGTTTAGTAACAACTAAAATAAATGCATTACGTTTTTTTTTTTTTTTAAAAAATTTAAATTAAATCAAAGTAAACTTACTTTAAATAAAAATTAAGATAAAAATTATTAAAAAATTCATAAACTTAATTAATTTTTATACTCATTATAAAATAAAAATATTTTATTCATAATTTATATGAGTCCTTTTTCATTTTCTTTTATATTTAATCAGTCGTTCAGAAAGTAAAACGGTAAAATTTTTCACTTTAATACTCAAAAGCTCAAATAAGTTCATTTGAAAATGTATAGTAATGAAATTTGGATTATTGCAATGAATTTTTCATATGTTCTTTAAAAGGAAAAATGATTAAAAATGAAATAATTTGCAAAACGTTTTTTAAAATGCGAATTCATTCATAGATATCAAACAAAACAACTCATAGTAATAAACATTCTTCATTTATCACCAATTGTTAATCGAGTTTTTATCATGTAAAATCATGTAAGAAATTCTTTTACATGAAAGAAACCTTTGAGAACCGTCATTAAAGAATTTGGTTTGCAAATGCAGATAAAAATTGACCAAATCGATTGACAAAATCGATATAAGGGTTGATATTTATCATTCTATTCAAGTTAAAAACTATTACTTGCAAATTTTGCAGTTTTGAAACTTAAGTTGAGGTTGTTAATAAGAAAAGATACATTTTTATGCATCAGATGTTGTTTATGTACCCCACATCAATTCTCCTGGGTATTTTCAAATCGTATTGTATCTTTTCGTAACTTCATCAGTTAACTAGCGTGAATATTACTTTTTAATAGACTCAAAGGAGTGTTTTTGGGCTGTCACGAATAACAAAAAACAAACATGAATTGTTTGTATCTTTTCGTAACTTCACGAGTTATATTAATATCGTGTGTGTATTAATTTTGTCGTATGAATAATAATTTTGTCGTGTGAATATTAATTTTGTATCATGCAGGTACGGGCGGGCCCCATGTTGGGCAGCCAGATTGTAAATAGGTGTGGTTGAGTTGAGATAGGTTTGACATAGGTTTGTAAGCCTACAGTTTTAATTTATACACACACAAATACCACACAAGTATAATTATACACAAATAATATTTAGCACATTTAAAGTAAAACAAATAATTATAGCTCCATTGAAGGACTCCACTTCTGAACCGAAACAACTCGGCTAAGCTCGAGATAGCGCAAAATATACTTCATCTAGAGTCTGTAGGCCAATTAATCAGCAGGGTTGTGTTAAATATATTTCTTGATTAAAGTCTCTTACAGTCTTTTTTTTGCAGACCAACTAAACGTTTCTTCAGGGTTGAACTCTACTTCCTTTCGGGTGAGAGTCTCGAGGTCTCCTGAACGCCACAGGAGGCGTTCTTGCCAGCATTTAAGAAGGATGGTTTGCAATTTTTAATACTAAACTCAAATGAGATTTGGACTAACACAAAGAACTCGTGTTTTTCTTTTGTTATTTATAGTTTTCGTAATTTTCCGAGTTAACTTGTATGAATATTCATTTTTATTTTTAGACTCAAACAAGTCTTTTGGGTTACCACGAGGGTAAAAAAAGCAAACACGAGTTCACCCGTAATATCGCACATTTGACAACAGTCATTCTAGTTGAATTTCATGTTGTTTTGCAGACATTGGACTTGATGTCCTTCAGGACCCTAAAGATGAGCAAAGAGCGGCATGTAATTGATTGCTTATGACTATTAGTATTCACTTTCTGTTATTTTATTTTTCAAATGTGTAAAAATAAAGGCATCTTGAATGATAACAGGAGCGATGTATACTAGGATATCTCGAAAGATCGATTCTGATTGTAATCAAAATTGCTCAATTTACGCTTAATAATATAATTTACACTACATAATTTTAACAACTCATATTTTCTATTTTAGTAAAAAATAATTTTTCTGAAATGAAACTGCATTTTTTAAATGATCCTTTAAGGAAGAAACACATATTTTATATTAAAATTATTTTTAGAACAATATTCCGGAATCGAACTTTTAATAATAAATTGAATGTGATTCTTTTTTAAATTAAAAATTTCAGTGAGATAATAGCAGTAATAAAACGCAAAGTATTGCAACAAATGCAAAATATAATGAAAAGTATTCCAGCGAGGGAAGAATCATACCTCGAGAAACACCTTCTCCGCCTCCTCTATGGGGCACCTGTTGTGAGTGAGCTTCATGAGGATGGTCTTCTTCCAGGACATGAGCACGAGGAGAAGTCCCGCAGACAGTAGCACCCCGATCGACGTCAGGATCGTCTTCGGGTACGACATCCGGAAGCCCACGATCGTCTGCAAGGGAAAACTCCCAGTAAGACATATACAACGATTATTTCACAAATTTGGGTGAGTCAAGATCTAATATACAGTAACATTAAAACAAACAAGTAATATAAAAAAATTTTAAGTCAATTCCTACTTAGGTCAACAAAGAAACATTTTATTTTAGTTACTTTTTATTAAATAATTGCAATTAATATGAATATGTATATACATATGACAGAATCACACTATTAAGTGGCAAAATAGAAAGCGAATTTCCTTGCAATTTTCCTTTTCCAAATGTAGACAAATTTCTTTTTCATTATATATTGCAGAAAGTCCCTTACAAATAATTTTCATTCATTTTTTTTAAGAAAAAATTCTCTCTCACATATACACTTTCCATCCCTCTCACTCATTTATTCACATATTTCATTTTCCATTTTTTTCGCTTCTTGACTCAGACTAGAACCCAGAAGGAAAAAAGAATCTGAAAAGAAATTTTTTTTTCTAAAAAATAATAATAATTTCTAAATTTTTTTCTGCTAAATATTTTATATAAGAGACATTTTTTTCTCCCATATAAAACTGAAATTAATTAATTAAATTTAATGAATGAATTAATATTTGAAAAAACTGTATTAACATCAAGTGACCTCCACTACAAGTTCAAAAAAAAAAAAAATGTATTTTGAACTTGAGTGGATAAATAAAAGTATTTTATTAATGATTGAAAATTTGAACAAGATATATATAGGGAGTGTGTGAGCTAATAGTAGGAATTGAATAAATAATAATAAATAAATAAAAATTTCACTAAAATGATGCGTGGCTATAAAAATATCAAGCTGTAATGAAAGTTCCATCTCTTTTAAGAAGAATGGATTGTAAGATATAATATCACTGATTTAACTTCTGCCTATCAGTGAACTTCTGCCAGTCAGTGGATCTTCTCTAATAATGTTCAGAGTAATAGACATGGTTAGCCGGTGTTAGTGGAGTTTGTGTGAGAATGGTTCGTTATACTGACGTTAGGTGACCATCCAACAATAAATTCCGACTACTGACCACGTGGAAAATTGGCAAGTGGCCAATAAAAGGAAATACCATTGAGTGGGAATACCGATTTTCATACCAGTGGCAGATAGGAAATGCCATTTAGGAAAGATTTTAATTAGAATAAAAAAATAATTTTAATATTTAATAATTAAAATTTTAGATGGCAAAAAAAATAATTAAAAGAAAAACTAGATGGAAAAAATTCCACATTTACTATAATTTTTCTTTACAAACCTTTTTTACCAGTTACAAAAATCGATTTGTCCATTTCCTCTTACTTAATCGGATGTTTTTTATTCTGTGGTGTATCCGTGGTCTTCCATAGCGGATAGACCATACTAGATATACACTATCCGTGGTCTGACTATAGCCGTCGACATTTACAAGCAGCATCTAAAACATTTTTTCAAGAAAAATGGCATTCATTTCATAAAATGAAGAAAAGGCTCTGCATCACGACCATTCCAAACCTCACATTGTTGGAATGACTAATAATATGCTAGAAGAATATGGGAAATGATATTTAATCCACTTTCTTATAGATGACCCTTTTTTTTTTTTTTCTAAAAGCTTACAGAATCATTTTGGAAGAGAAAAAGGAAGTTTTGGCTGAGAGGAAGACAGAGGCTTCAGGCTGAAACGAAATTAATTTCATAAAAAAAAATGCATTGAATGGCCAATAAGGGGATAATAGAGAGTTTTTGCATACCGTATTTTGGACATCCGTTAGCTTTTCTCCCTATCTCGCATGCTCATAGGAAACGTTATTACAGATACGCATGCGCAATTTCCTATGAGCATGCGCGCTAGGGAGAAAAAGCTAACGGACGTCCAAAATACGGTATGCAAAAAACTCTCTATTGTTGAAAAAAACAGCTAGTATGTTTGCTGATGAAATAAATGTATTTTCAGCTACAGTTTTATTTCATTTGTCTACGAGATAAATTTGGTTGGTAAATGATACTTCAACACACTGTTTTCTAGACTTTGTTCCAACAAAAACCATCGTTTAAAAGTTTGCATAATCCTTTACTTAGACCTTAGTTGGTTGGTTACTTATGTTAGAGTAGATATTGAAGTAAAGCTAGTTTCTAAAACCATCGAAAAGCTGATGGAAAGATTCCATTAAAGAGAATGGTGGATATATATTGATGATTAAATAAATGGTTTTTGTTAGTTAAGTTTTATTTTAGATGTCTACGAGATAAATTTGGTTGGTAAATGATACTTCACAATACTATTCTCTCGACTTTAATCCAACAAAGGATCATCGTTTTAGAAGTTTACTTAATCATTTACTTAAGACTTAGGTTGACTCCGGTTCGTTGGTTATAGGACTTAGTTTGACTTTTAGGGTAGAAATTAAAATAAAGCTAGATTTTTTTCAAGGCAGAAAAAAAACGGAATTAAAAATGATGGAAAGATGTCATTGAAGAGAATGGTAGTTATATTGATGATTAAATTAATATAAATTTTGGCTACTTTTTCAATTTTATTTCAATCAGAAAAATGGACGAACCTTTCTATATAAACTGATAAATAAATCATTTCTATAATGATAGCATATATTGACATTCGGAATGCAAAAGTGCTACTTAACATGGTGTTAAAATTCACAACTTTGAATTAAGCAATAATTTCTTGTGAGAGATTTATTAACTTTTTCCATTAGCTCCGTTTGATTAGTTGCAAATTCGCTAAATTAACAATTGATTGTTTTTCCCTCATTCGGAATTGCTTGTCTGCATGTAAAAAACATTTATAAAATGAAATGTACTAAAAAAACCCATAAATTTTAAGTATCTCATTTCTCTTTTCATAATTGGAGCTAATACACTTGATCGACAGCTGCAGCAAAAGGAAAAGAGCTAACTAGTATAACCTACCAACCATTAGTGAAGTGATAAATTCTAGTCTAGATGTAAGAGTTTACATGTTTTAGCATTTTTTTGTAAAGAAAAACATCAACTTTTGTGAGACATATTATTAAAAAAAAATTAATAAATGTGTTGTGAGCCTGAACTAATATATTAATGTGGGCTATAGCCAACCGAATGAATGGTGTCTTCTGGTCAAACCTGGTCTGCAGGTCATAGTTTGGAAATAAATAGGTTGCATAACTCAAATACTTTTACCTTCGAATCAACTTTGACAAAAGTTATATGACACCTTATTTGTTATTTTCAAAGCAATAGACGCAATTTTATATCATCATAATTCTCATCATCATCATTGGTGCAATAACCCCATGGCGGGTAGAGTCCGTGTACCTACTGGCAGATTTCGAGAGAAGAGAGATGTTTTCTTTCTACAGGATAGGGTTGTCAACCCTACTCCCAACGCTCTACAGCCATATTAGACCAGGACCTACGGTTTAAAATGGATTCCGAACCACTAAAACACCCAGAGCCCCGCCGGGACTCAAACCCAAAACCTGTGGCACCGAGAGCCATTGCAATTTTATATAAAGAGCAAAAATATTTATAGGAATGAATGCATAATTTTTATTATATACCTCTGAATAAAATAAAAAATATTATGTATAACACAGTAGCTCACAGATGGGTGAGGAAGGGAGTATGCTGTCTCCAGGAGGTTTTTCTTGTGCGTTGGGAAAAACGCAGAAATTTAGATCAAAACCGTCAATTTGACAATGCGAGACGCTTATTTACGCTATCACATTCACTTTCGAGTCGCTTCAATTCAGAAATCAATGACTGCAATGCACGATTTCGACGGATATGAACCTCAGCTCTGCTGTTCTCTAGCTGAACTCGTTATCACTGACTCACCAATTAGTCTTCGGAAATATGCAATGCAATTGCACAATCGATTTATGCATTAAAGATATTACAGCATTTTGGATAATAGTAAAATACGTTTCCCCAGTTAAAGGCATTGTTAATGCGTCAACTGGGGAAATACACTAAAACACGAAAAATTTCATAAACAAAACAGTTATCAATGCGTTAGAGATTCATAAAAATAAGTTGATTTTAACGCATGTCTAAACAATGAAAACAACTTTAACAACCAAAACTTATTTTGTTTTCATCTTAAATGTAGTTTATCTATTTGTTTTACATCCTGTCTTCATGTTGTAATGTACTTGTTATATGTATTCAATTTTACGACGATGTTTAAATGAAGACAACTATTCTATTTGTGTACAAATGCATATCCTTCGTTAATAGAAACAATAATAAGGAAAGAGTTAACGCTAAAAAGATCCATTTTGAAACAGGAAGTTGCAAAATAAAAAGCCGTCCAAATAACATTTCAAATGAAAAAAAAAGGCACTTTATAAAACTCTTTTCAATTTCTAACTGAATTTAAGAGACTTACTCAACATCATTTTTAAACAAAAGTCATTGAAAGTAGAGCTACTTAATTTTTTTTTTTTATTTCTTATTTCAAGTGAGTGATTTCAAAGCGTTTCCTTTTTATTTACATCAGTGATAATACCCAGGAAGAGCAATAATAAAAAAAAAAAAAAAAAAATGTATTCAAGAGAGATTCTCTAGCGGGACAAATCCATCGATACTTTATTTCGTATGAAATAATACGTCTCTAATTCTTTTAAATGCAGGACATAGTACCGAATTGTTTTATCTACTTATAGTATGAATTCCTGCAGCATGTTTGAGACGTATAAACGATTTCACTAATGTTTGAATTTCCACTTAAAATAAATAAAAACTTTTGAATTGTAATGTTAAATTTTAAAATAAATAATGAATTTTATGTGTTATTAATTGGTTTAGGATAAATTGATAATTTAATTATAACTTAACTAACTTTTAATTATAATTATAACTTTTAACTAACTTACTCGGCAAATTGAACATCTTTTATTTTTTAATCTGTTTTTTTTTTTTTTAAAGAAAATAATTGCAGTCTCAGGTTATAAAGTATTTTCCACTTCTTTATGTTTGGTTCATGAATTTCTTCAACTCGTTGACCAGTTTATAATGGGAGCACCAATTCAATGCATCAACGTTGTCTTCTGATGCCAATTCAGTACAACTTTTTTTTTAATTTCCAATGGCAGATTATGAACAATTACAGCAAAAAAGAACAACGAAAAATAAAAAAGAACAGAGAATACAACAAAACATGCTGAAACAGAGTTCATTAATCTAACATATCTCTCGCCTCCCAATATCGCTCGGCGAGAAAAAGTCTTGCTCAGAGCAGGACAGTGAAGTAGATGCGTGGAGTCCATGGCCTCTCCAGAGGTGCATATCGGGGAAGGAACAATTCTGAGTCTGTAAAGATGGTTTCGCAGGCAGTCGGTTGTCAAATTAGCCTCCATAATGGTAAAGACATCAATATCCTTCTCACACAGAATCAGCAAACGCTCTGCGCGCTTGAATTGAGACAGTCCACCGGCATTCCACTGTAGGACTCGAAGAGTATTCAGTACAATTAAATATGCATAAAAATCTCATTGGTGTCACTTGAGGATTTATCACTGTCCACCCACTTCTCCAAATCTTTTAGAGGTATTTTTAGGCTTGACTTCGACAATTTTAGAAACAAAATCAAGTCGGAGAAAAATGGGGGAAATATTTTTAATTGTTCAACAACAATTCATTAGTTTCCAAGTATGTCCTTTGTATATCATGCAAAGAGTTTTTCTTCAAACAGCTATGAACCAAGCTCGACTCGTGACACGGTCGACACTTTACTCGAGGAGGACAAAAGTTCGAATCCGCTTTGTCCATTGCAGTCACTGGTTTCATAAAAACGGAGATTCTGTGGCGAGTGTGACAAAATGTATGAAGGTCTAAGAAGGTATGAATGATAGTTAGGTGGTGGGTGTCCTGGGGGATTTTCTCAATATGACATGCAAATGCCCTAAAAATACTTTTGGGAGACTATGTACTCTAACGTCGCTACAGAGCAGGGAATACGAAACCTGATTCAACTGATGTTCACCAAATAATAATAATTAGAATTATAAAAGAATATTGTTTTTTTATATAATCAAACGAATAAAAGGGAGTTCATTAGAGAGTTTTAGTTCAACTAAACTCAGAGTTCAACTACCGATTGTGTGGAAAGTTGGCAAGCTGATGGATTCAAACAGAAAGGGGTAATAGGGTGAAAGGTATTTTCACCCCGGAGGATTTTATTACAACAATAGTAATATTAGATTTAGATAATTCACATTTTAAATTGCATAACATGAAAATAAAAATTAGATGTAGGAAATTTCACTGTAATTATCAAACTTCTTCCTTGCAAAACTGCTTTGCGACGCGTATGTCTGACTAGCACTCTTAATAAATAATTGATTCATCCATGTCCGCATTTAAATCGGATGTTTACCTTTCCACACAAACAGTAATCGAACTGTCTTGGCATCCTCGTTTTAATCAATTTTTTGTTTACTAAACAAGCGGCATTTGCGTAAAGATTGATCGCTTTCGTTTTCCGAAGCGAATCTGAAATAACCTCCCGCCGTCGGTTGGAAGAGTGAAAAGTGCAACCATGTTCTCATAATCTCATTGAGCGGCTTGCAATTTATCAATTGGTTTTCAATGCGACATGGCAACGGGCCAGCTCTCGCGGAAGGCCGTTGTCAAATGTTTCAGATTCACGGTCACGTGCCGCTTCCCCGCCCCCTCTCTTTCAGTGTCGTCAGCAGCACCTATCCCGGCCGCTCAGATCCGCACAGGTTGGCCGCATTTCTAGGGCCTCCTCCACCGCAACAACTCATTTCTTCCAGGAGCAATTATTGATTTTTAATTACGGCAAGCCGCAGAAAGATGTCCTCTTTTCAACGTGGAAGTTAATAATTTAGATCCTATTCTTAAACGGAAACTATTAAAAATTTATTTTTAAAAACGTAATGGAAAAAAAAAAATTATAAACATTTTAATGGATGGTAATTAACAACCGGCTCCTTAATTAATGAGAATTTGTTAAATAAAAAGAAAGAATGAAAAACTGATTTACAAGATTTTTTGAGTCAATTATAGTAATTAACTTAATTTTTGCTAGGTGAAAAATGTAAATAAGCGAGTTAGTTTCAAAAAGATTCTACCACATTGAACAATATATTTTTTCTTTAGTATCGATGGTTTTCGTGATCCATTTATGTGTGTCACGAACAGCAGGACACGATTTTACCTTCGTTTTGTAGAATGTTGTTAATTTGCCCAACTAAAACACTTTGTAATAGTTAAATACAATAATTCTCTTTTTGATGATATCGAAAAGCATTAGCATTTGGGTTATTACAAAAGATGATGGGTTGATTACATAAAAATGATAGCAGACAGTAGAAGGCATTCTCTATTCATGTTATCTACACTATATTTTCTCCTCGCGCATCATTAGTGGGCTTTGTTTCCCCTTATGTATGCCATGAAAAGAGAAGAACATTGCCTTCCTTGAGAACTTTTAGCGATAACAGCCCCGCATTTAAGTGTCGTAGGGGAGATACCCTAGAAAAATTCCCATTGGCAGCTTGATTGCCGATGCAAAACGCTTTATACACATTGTAACAATTGCCATCGAGTATTTTTGTTTTTGAAAGTAGTGACTGCAACTGCCGCCAGTGTAATCAAATATGAGCCCTCTTCCATGCTAGCTGCTTAACTGGGCAATATACAATACTAAAATAAGATTTAAAAGACCTCTTTAAGAATCTACCGTTATTTGTTTGATTTATGTGAACTATTTTTCAAGTAAACCAAAAACACACCAGTGTCAAAGTTGGGAATTTATACAATAAATCCTAAAACCCGAAAGCGTTTTCGTTGAGCTTCGAGAAAATGCGAACCCGAAAATTTTGTCCCTGAGGATGTTCGTTACAAATTGTGGTAACAAAAAAGCATCCACTGTAACAAGATCTCCATCCTTGTTCACCCAGAGAAAACACTGAAACAATTATCTATCTATCTTTCTTGCTGCGAACATCCACACTCAAAGTACCAAGCATTCTAAAATAATACAATAACTTGCGTTTTCCCTTTTATTAATTTAAGCAATCATAGAGCTAGTTTATGATAAAATAATAAATATGATGTCGGAATATAATTTATTCAAGAAAATTCTATCATAAAAAACATCATATGAATAAGAATTATAAGATATGATAATAACAGTAATAAAACGCAATATTATTACTAATTATGTAAGGTGTTTTCAAAGTGAATCTTCTTTGTGAAGAAATATTTTAATACTTATGGATAAAGTCAGTCAGGTTTATTAATTTGCTTTGAATCATATAAATATACTTATATAGGGTAACAAAAAATGTGATGCATATGTACTGTTTAACATTAGTGCAAAATTTGATAATATTTTCAATATTCTTATGTTTCAAGACTTAACCATGATTGCCTGGGATGTAAGATCAACTTTAAAGACTATCTTATTGAGATGCTACATCATAGATTTTACCAATTCGTATTTTTTGAACCTCTCACTCCTGATTTCCCATCTTATTTCTTCCATCCAAATCTGGAATTCTTAATCCCAATGATATGACTCAAAGAAAATGATATTCGCCTTTTCTATAAGTAACTTTGGACCATTCTAAGATTCTACAAAACTTTTAAAAAACTTGAACTTGACCCATTTAAGTTTTATCGAATTTCTTTAAAGGCAATGACTTTGATTAAAATAAGTTTATAAAAACTAGAATTAAATACTACTTAAAAAGAAATAGATTTTTAACTTATAGTAGCTAACATCAAAAGAGATTTCATAGTGATAAAATATTATCAAAAAAGTAGCTAACATCAAAGAGATTTCCAAAAGTTTGTCTTGCCCTATAAATCGTGATAAAATATTATCAAAAGTAATTAATTTTATCAAAAGTAATTTCTTTAAAGGCTTGACTTTGATTAAAATAAGGTTACAAAATCTAGAATATATGCTACCCAAAAAGAAAAGATTTTAAACTTATAGTGGTAGCTAACATCAAAAAAAAAAAAAAATCCCAAGATATTTTGGGAATTTCCACAATGGGCGATAAAGTAGTATCAAAAGAAATTAATGACACTCCTCAATAGGTATTGAATGAGTGGTAAATCATTTTATATAAAGTATTAAAAGGAAAAGCTTCTATAAAACTTTTTGATTTTTATTTATAAATATGTTGTGAACAACAATTTTTTTTAGTAGCTTGAATATTTTAAACGTGCCGCGAGAAAACAAAATTTGCTCATTGAATTAGTTAAAATGTTAATTTTTAATAATCTTAAACTTTGTGAGAAAATCGTTAAAAGGGTTATTCACGCATCTTTCTTTCTAAATTAAACAAAAAAATGTTTTTTTAACCACTGTTCAATCTTAAACTATCTAAAATAGATCTTAAACCTTTCAAACTATATTTGTCTTAAGATTTTTTTTAAGATTGTTTAGGACTTTTTAAATTAATCTTTTTTTTTTTAATACAATTTTGAAGAATGTTGTCGTGAAAAATAATTAAGGCATGTAATTATAGTTAAGAATATCGTATTTTAACTGCCATATTCAAAATTTCCATTGCAATTTTTGATTCTATGTGTACATTTTGTAAATATAAATTATATAAAATATCGCAGAGCTTTCGTTTCTGTTCAAGTTATTCATGTGAAGAGGTTTTGACGTGATGATGACCGCACGACGGGAATTAACAGACTTTGAACGCGGAATGTTAGTTGGAGCCAGACGCATGTGTCATGCCATTTCGGAAATCGTTAGGGAATTCAACATTCCCAGATCCACTGTGTCAAGAGTGTGCCGAGAGTTTGAAATTTCAGGCATAACATCCAACCATGGACAGCGCAGTGGTCGACCGCCTGCACTTAACGACCGTGACCGGCGACGTCTGCAAAGAGTCGTAAATTCTAACAGACAAGCAACACTGCGTCAAATAACCGCAGAAATCAATGTGGGACGTACAAGGGACTTGTCTGTTAGAACTGTGCGGAGAAATTTGGCTTTCTTGGGCTATTCCAGCAGAAGACCGACTCGAGTGCCTTTACTGACAGAATGACATCGCTTGCAGCGACTCTTGTGGGCACGTGAGCATATCGGTTGGTCCCTTAGATGAATGGAAAACCGTGGCCTGGTCCGATGAGTCGCGATTTCAGTTGGTAAGAGCTGATGGTAGGGTTCGAGTGTGGCGCAGACCCCACGAAGCCATGGACCCAAACTGTCAGCAAGGCACTGTTCAAGCTGGTGGTGGCTCCGTAATGGTGTGGGCTGTTTTTTCATGACATGGACTTGGTCCTCTGGTGCGACTGGACCGAACATTGACTGAAATGCTTATGTTCAGCTACTTGGAGATCACTTGCAGCCATTCATGGACTTCATGTACCCAAACAACGATGGGATTTTATGGATGACAATGCGCCATGTCACCGGGCCACAACTGTTCGCGATTGGTTTGAAGAACATTCTGGACAATTCCAACGAATGATCTGGCCACCTAGATCGCCCGACATGAATCCCATCGAGCATTTATGGGACATCATCAAGAGGTCTGTTCGTGCCCAAAATCCTGCACCATCAACGCTTTCACAATTATGGACGTCTATCGAGACAGCATGGCTCAATATTCCTGCAGAAGACGTCCAACGACTTGTTGTCCATGCCACGTCGAGTTGCTGCACTTCGCCGGGCGAAAGGAGGGCCGACACGATATTAAGAGGTATCCCATGACTTCACTGTCACTTCAGTGTATTACTAATCAATAATAATAAAAAATGAATTTACTTAATTTAAAACGGGTCACTCTTTTAACCGCGTGTCATTTAAATTTGTTACGTAAAGGTAAAAATAAGATCTTTTTCAATCAATTTTTATATCCTAAAAAGTTATTCCATTATTAGTCAAAAAATAAATAATAATAATAATCTACTGATTTATTAACCAGGAATAAAATTAATGTAAGTACGAACAAAACTTTTGTTTCTATAGAAGAAACAAGTAATGTAAAAAAATTTTTTTATGTCAATTCCAATTTTTTTTTTCACTCTATTGCAGAAAGTCTTTATAAATAATTTTTTATTCATTTTTTTTAAGTTTATCTGGCGCCATCTATTGTTAGATATATGCCACTTAAATCTAAAAAAAACTAAAATGAATGAATTAAATTTAATGAATGAATTAATATTTAAAAAAAACTGTATTAACATCCAGTGTCATCCACTAGAAGTTCAAAAAAAAATGTATTTGAACTTGAGTGGATGAATAAAAAGTATTTTTTGAACGACTGAAAATTTGAACAAGATATATATAGGAAGAGTGTGAACTAATAGAAGAAATTGAAAAAGAATAAAAACATACGAAAACGATTTTTCAAAAGATAAATTGCTTTCATTCGAAAACAAAAAACTTCTCGGTTAGTTAAGAACAGAATTAGCTACATCCAAAACAATGAAACAAATTATAAACAATATTATCATAAGCTACTCCATTCTTTATTATAAATCTATTTACAAAATTAATACCCTACCATTTGGTAGAATAATAGGTGAATATAATAATGACTCAAGCAATAATAAGTACAATTTATAAAAAAGATCTATAAAAACTAAAAAATTAAAAGACACTTTAGTAATAATGATGAGAATTATCTGAATTTATAAAACGAAAAATAAAAACAAATTGAAAGGAAACAAGAAAATAAGAAATAAATTTCCACTCAGTTCCTGGTTCCCATACGAATTGTGTTCTAAAACTTTCACCCATGCATTATTCTCATTTTTTAATTCCAAAATGAGAAACATGATTGATTAAATAATTTCAACTCATTCAGGCATAAAGAGAATTTCAATTTTTTCAAATAATACAGTACGGTTTATTAAATATAACAATTTTTCACATTTTGAAAGATATGTAAAGAAATGATTTTAAGGCTAAATAAATCTCACTAAAGTTTTCGCACTCAATTTATACTGACACAAATTTATTAATTTTAGATTAATTTTTCGCTCTTTATTAAGAAATATTTTTGCATATACTTTTTACACAATATTATTTAAAGGGTCTAGATAAATATCTGACAGGTTCGTATCCTGGCCTTGCTGTGGATGTGTATAGTGGTTCGGAATCCACTTTAAACCGTAGGTCCCGTTCTAATATGAATGTAAAACATTGGCTGTAGGGCTGACAAACCAACCCCGTAAAATGGAAACAACTCCTATCTCGAAATCTGCCAATAGGCAGATGGCCTTGGACACTATGAGGCTGTTGCGCCTACGAAGAAGAAGATAAATATCTAACCACCAAAAATAAAAATTATCTGCTTAGAATATAAGTTATTTTTTATCTAGTATTGTAGTGTGCCGGTTGGGCAACCAGATTGTAACTGGGTGTGGTTGGGTTGAGATACTTGAGGCACAGTTTGGAGAACTCGCGACTTTATTTAAACTCGCACAAACACCACACACATACAATTTTACACATTTGAAGATAGATAATTATAGATTTGGGGAAGGACTAAGATTCGAAATTCGGTTACGCGCTGGGTGCGAGAAATATATTTCCTCTCTGGGTGAGAATCTGTTGGTCAACTGACCATATTTCCTGAACGCGACAGGGTGGCACTCTTTCCAGTCTGTAAGAGGAAGCATGGTTTTTTTTATTTATAGAATTAGAATTTTTAATAACCTAAGAATACTTTGTAAGAAATTCACATATAACTCATTAATTTTCTCTCCGAAAAGATCATACTATTGAAAAAAAAATTCCTCAAATAGTTAGTTTTTAATTAGCCATTTTTCATCATATAATCTTACAAAAATCACAGAATGACTAGTAAATCGACATGGGAAAGGTAAACAAAGCTGTTTAATGCTGTTAAAGGTAAACAAAGCTGTTTAATGGAATGAAGCCAATTATTGTTCGAAAAATAAATACAAATTCAAGTTTATGGTATACTATGCATAAGAAGTGTTGTAAGAATAGTTATATTATCAGGGACCGCTGCACCATTTAAGAGGAATTCTTTTGGAATAGATTCCTTTCAAGTGATCTATAACGCCTTATTCTTCGTTTAAAATTCTTTGTGTCTGGCTGCCTTCCTTATTTGCTTTAAAATGATCACAATTTGTCGTTTATCCGAGTTTTTCAAAAACCACTTGGAGAAAAGCCAAGTGGCAATTTCTATTCAAATGTTATTGAGTCTGATTGATATGAAACTCTCAGAAGATACAAGATGTCATGAAGAAACTTAAGTGTTATATATTTGTCACAAAGTTCTTCACTTGATAATATCAACTCAACATGTGACAATTGGTTGCACAAAGAAACAAATTGTTATTTGCTAAAAATATTCACTAGTATTAGCATTAAAATTAAAAATAACATTAGCATTTTCAAGTGATGAAAAAGATAGAATGTTGTTTAAAATATTCCAAATATTGGTCTTGATCTGCTAATTTCATTTGACTTTACTTTAATTAAGCTTTGATTTAGCAAATATTTTATGTAGATAGTATTCATTTTATGGTTGCAGAAATTTAAAAATAATTTATTCATAGAGATAGAATAGAGTAAGTAGTATAGCAAATTATTGTTTGCAAAAATTATTCATTAGCATTAACACATATTCCAAAATGATGAAAATATTGGAATCTTATTTAAAATATGGGCTTTAATCTGACAATTTTATTTGACTTTATTGGAAAAGTTTATGTCGATATTATTCATTTCATCTTCGTTGGAAATTTATAAATAATTTAATTATGATAATATATTGCTGTAATATAGATAGCATCATATTAGAGATTTACATTCTATTAGCAGCCTACGTAGCATATACCAATTCATTTTTAAGCATATAAAATGACTGATTTTGGGAACAGGATTATGTTACATAAAATACAATTTTTTAAATTAGTATTTAATTAACTAACTTTACTTTACTTTACATTACTTAACTAACGAATAACTTTTATGAAAAAAGGATGCTTTTCACTGGCTTAAACTTTACAGAAGAAGAGATAGACAATAGAATATCCACGAGATATGTTTTAATATAATTTTACAAGTCCAACTGTGAGATAAAGTTTAAAAAAATTATATGCATTATTTAGCTATTAAATTGAACACTAAAATTAGTGTGCTATATTATGGGTAAATTTACTCTTATCCGTAAAAATAGACAGCATGATTCCGTCTTCTTACATAATTTACTTTTTTTTTCAAATTGCTAGAATTGATGAAAATAACGTCGTTACAGAACTATTCAAATGTAAGTTTTATAAATATCCCGTAAGAGAATTAAGAGATAAAGAGTAAGAGTAAGATAATTGGGATTCTCTAATTTAGATATAATATCCATTTCATTTTAATAACAACTTTCAAAATATGAATTTCATGCCATGCAATTATACGATCATTTACTGTTGGTATTCCTCATATTTTATTTCAATTTACCATACTTGACGATATCTAAATTATTTAAAAGACAAAATATGATGATAATACTTCTAGCAAAAAATTATTGGGAAATGGTTTTCAAAGGGAAGATTTCCTGGTGTACCCTGTAGTATTCCAGACAAATATGTATCTTGGTATAAAATAAATATAGTTACTCTTTTTCTTGACAGTTTTCCCGTTCGGAGATACTTTCAATATAAGCAACTAACTTTTCTGATTGCTTTTTTTCTTCTTTTATTCACATAAAAGTACCAAATAGCGATAAGGCATCAAAGAATATTTCCGAGAAGATATTTTATATAAAATTTATATATAAAGAATTTATTATAGATTTATAGCATGTTTAGTCTGACAGCCATATGTTAAGCTATCCTATTATATCTTACATCTTCCTGAATAAAAGAGTTTTGTTAAAATATAAAGATGGATTTTTTTTTTTTTTTTTCACTCTTCACAATCCACACAATCTTCCAAAGTCCATTCAATGTTCATATGCAGAGCTCGTTTTAAAAGCCCAAATATAGAATAATTCACAGTACATATGTCTTGGAACTCGTGGTGGATTGCATTTCAATGGTCCCTCATTGTACCGAATTTAAACTTAACTTTAAATTCTTTTTATTTTTGCATTTTACTTTTTTTTTATTAGAATTTTTAATTTTTTTGAATACCACTTTAACTGAATTTTTGAAACTTTATCTTGTATTTTTACTAACATTAATTAAGCAGCCAATTAGAACTCTAAACATATTTATGAATTAAGATGAGGAGGTTTACGGGGTATTTCTCCCTGTTGGTACTCCGTAATCGGTACGCCAGTTGCCAGTCAATGAAATAGCCGCAGTTCCGGTTTCATTTCTCGTATTTATCCAAATACAGAGCAGTAGATTTAGAGGTACAGCCGATAGCCTTATCCTAATGAAATGAACACAGTGAAGATTGTTTAGGTAAAGAGATGGAATGTCTTTTTGAAAATAGGTGTTAAAATATATCTCTGATACTAATTCGACGTAATTTTGACATTTTTTTCTATTTTTATTATTTTAAAATTTTTGGTTATGAGATAATTCACTAATACCTTCCTTGTTTTTGCTGTATTAATATTTGGGGGTTTCGCCCTCTTTTCGGTAGTTAAACGATCTTTTTCTATTTCAAACAGATAAATGTATCCAAGCCTCATCAAGGGTTACTACATACTTCATTTTATCATCTGCCAAATAATTTCCTACAACAATTTGCACAGAGTCTTCGGATGATTTTTGGCGTTAGCTGAACATCATCTTGAAATCAGACTTTATAATTTTTTTTACAGTTTATATATATACACTGAAGTGACAAAAGTCATGGGATACCTCTTAATATCGTGTCGGCCCTCCTTTCGCCCGGCGAAGTGCAGCAACTCGACGTGGCATGGACTCAATAAGTCGTTGGAAGTCTTCTGTATTGAGCCATGCTGTCTCGATAGACGTCCATAATTGTGAAAGCGTTGATGGTGCAGGATTTTGGGCACGAACAGACCTATGATGTTAAATGCTCGATGGGATTCATGCCGATCTAGGTGGCCAGATCATTCCTGGAATTGTCCAGAATGTTCTTCAAACCAATCGCGAACAGTTGTGGCCCAGTGACATGGCGCATTGTCATCCATAAAAATCCCATCGGTTTGGGTACATGAAGTCCATGAATAGCTGCAAGTGAAAAGTAGCTGAACATAAATTTCCAGTCAATGTTCGGTCTCGACCAGAGGACCAAGTCCATGCCATGAAAAAACAGCCCACACCATTACGGAGCCACCACCAGCTTGGACAGTGCCTTTGACAGTTTTTCGTGGGGTCTGCGCCACACTTTCAGCTCTTACCAACTGATTTTCATCGGACCAGGCCACGGTTTTCCATTCATCTAAGGACCAACCGATTCATGCCCACAAGAGTCGCTGCAAGCGATGTCATTCTGTCAGTAAAGGCACTCGAGTCGGTCTTCTGCTGGAATAGCCCAAGAAAGCCAAATTTCTCCGCACAGTTCTTTGACAAGTCCCTTGTATTCCCACATTGATTTCTGCGGTTATTTGACGCAGTGTTGCTTGTCTGTTAGAAACGACTCTTTTCGCCGGTCTCGGTCGTTAAGTGCAGGCGGTCGACCAGATATGGTGGGATGTTATGCCTGAAATTTCATACTCTCTTGACACAGTGGATCTGGGAATGTTGAATTCTTCGATTTCCGAAATGGCATGACCCATGCGTCAAACTAACATTCCGCGTTCAAAGTCTGTTAATTCCCGTCGTGCGGTCATCATCACTTCAAAACCTCTTCACGTGAATAACAACAGAAATGAAAGTTTGGCACTGCGCATTTAGACCTGTTGAACATGCATCTTGAAAATCAGATTTTATCCCATGACTTTTTGTCACTTCAGTGTATATATATATATATATATATATATATATATATATATATATATATATATATATATTTAAAGATTTTGCAACAGTTCATTGGGGAGTTGGATTATCTTTTGAAATAAAAGAATCAGATATAATAAGAGGTGCATATGCCATTGTTGAGTATGCATTTTTTCCTATTTTTGCCACACAAATGTTATGTTTGACTTTTTTTTTTAATTATTTATTAATTATATACTTATTTTATGCATAGCAATACTAAATTCATGCATTTCATATCCTTTTTAATAATCGAATGAAAGTAATTTTTTTTTTTTTTTGCACAAAGAACCTTCAAAATAAATATAACCGTCGATATATAATTTATTTTTCAGTGATATATTAAAGCAAAGAATAATTTTAATGTTACAGACGATAATTAGACCTTATTTCGAACTGATGCCATTTAGGGGTTTTTTTTTACTCTTTTAAGTTTAAGTCATAGAAAAAGTTAAAATCGTTACAAAAGGTCAAAATACTCTGTATTTATATATTTATGTGTATATGTAAGTATTTCAAATGAGTACAGTTCATGAATATAATTACTTTCATTATTAATGATAACGAAAACGATTTACATTCGCAATAGAAAGCATAAATATGTAACTAAATTTACACTAGTTGTACTTAAATTAATTATCTTTCACAAAACGATTTGATAAAGATACATATAGATATTGCATGAAAAAATCCAAAGTTATTTTTTCCATCTGCCAAAAAATCTGTCAGGCTGCCATACAACCGTTCATCGTATTTTGACCCTGGTTTAGAATAAAAATTGGCCACGCCTCCGGCAGGAGGAAGATATTGTTATGTTCTGAATTCAACTCACAATTAAAATATAAACGTTCATATTGTTTAATATCGTTCTTGAATTTCTTATCTTTTACATGTAATTATAAATCTACATTAAATTTAAATGATTAAGTTTCAATGCTTAAAAGGATCAGATGTTAATTTGCGTTTTAAGAAAAAAATTTTTTAGAAAATAAATATGAAAATATTTTATGAACTTTATTAAATATCTACAACAATGAACATAAGAAAACAAAGTAGGTTTTTTTTAATTCACAATTTTATAAAAAATATTGGCATTTTTTTATGCATAAAAATATTTACACATAAAAAAAAGCCACATTTAAGATAAAAAATAACATTTTATGTTGTGGTGTTTTAAAAATAACATTTTATTGAGCTATTAGTCATGACAATATTTATCTCATAAAAAAAAGGAGAAAATAATAGAGTAAACTTTTTCTTTCTATAAATTCATTATTTGAAGTCAGAAATAATGTTAAATAAACAAATTTAATTCCTCTAAAATACTTTTTGCATGTTAAAAATTATTTTACGTACAATAAAAATATATATAGCACAAAATAGGGAGTTATTTTCTTCTTTTGATTTGGGTTTTTTATATGTAAATAATTTTTAAGATTTATCATTATTTTATTTTATTTGACAATTTTTCTATGTATTCAATTTCAAATTTTATGGAAAATATATTTCAATAAAAAGCATAAGCCTGTTGTGCTCAGTATAAAGATAATTTTTAAGTGGATAAAGAACATTTTGGTAACTAAACTGTACCAATTGTATTACCCAGAAATAGTAAGAGTAAAAGGGTTAAATGATTTAGCTGTCAAAAGTCAAATATTTAGCTGCCATTAAATCATTCCCTTTAAAAATAAAATATACTTACGAATATCCATTCCTATATTCATGCTATAAATTATTCAATAATACTGTTGAAAGGAAAATGATGAAAAAAATATTTTAAATTAATATGAAATTTACACAGAAATATTTAACAATCACGTTACTCTGAAAAACTTATTCCTTATTTCTAAATATTTGAGGGAAAAAATTGAAATAAAAAATTTTTATGACACTAGTTTTTATTTATTTGTATGTCATATTAAATGTTTAAAATTTTGATTAATTTGTATTACAAATTTCACCAATTTAGATCTAAATGAACAAAAAAACTTTAAATTTCTAATTTATTTAATAATTTCAACCAATTTATTAAGAAACTAGTTAATTGTTTTATTTCTAGTAGTCAAATTTTAACTGAAAGAAAAATTTACAAACAAAAAAGTTTAAAATGCTCTTTTTAAATTTTTTTATCCATTACTAAAAATTTTTAATTGAATGGTGTCCTTTTGATCTATGCAAAAACTATAAATAAAAAATACTAATAAGAATTAATTATATAACAAATCTCGCAAAAATTTAAAGCAGATTCGATAAAACTAATATTTTGAATTCATTTATAGGTATTCTTGCAAATTCCAGATATTTTACAGATTCATTTCTAGATGTACAGATATTTACATATTCATTTACAGATATAAATGTTTTTAATTTTCATGTTTACAATCACATTCCAAGATGTATAGGGATAAATATTAATAAGCTGTCATTGTAATCAAATTTATAAATGATAATATTATTACATAAATTTGATTACGCTTAATAATTTTCTGCATATTTCCAAGAAACGGTAAAACGTGTTGAGTAGTAATGATAAAATTTTTAAAATATCTGCTTACTAAAAATTAATATAAATCTCAATAGGCATGACATTTGAAAACAATAAAAAAAAAACTTTTAAATATAAAGCATAAAAACATAGAATCGTTTTTCTCCATTTAGTTAATTTTATTCTTCTAATTATGTAATTGTAATTTAATTATTTAATAAATTATTTTTAGAAAATATATTTAGATAATAAGGAGCATTCAAAAATTTTAAAATACAGCACGTTTTTGTTTATCTAAAAGGAAAAAAATTACGGAAAGATGTGTTGCCTGTTATCAGGTGGAATTATCAATATGCATATTTTTAAATGACTTTCATTAAAACGATTTTTATAGCATGTTCATCAAGGATATATATTTACATATTTTTGCAGTATTTTAGAATACCGTTTACCTCTTTTTTACTTCTGGTATGAAACATTTAATGTTTTACAAACGCAAATGCAAATTTTATAAATATGAAAAAAAAAAAAAAAGCTCACAATAAAATTATAGGAATAAGAATTCAAGTTTGACTCTATGAAAACAGCCCTTTTTCATGGCAATTTAGTTATTCTTTTTTTTTCGGTCTTAATAAAAACTTGTAATTGTAAAATTACTGAACATAAAAGTAATAGCATTTTCAAGAATAGAAGGAATACATTATTTTCGACGTAAAAATAATAGAACATGCTTTCCAGTATATGAAAAAAAAATTTATGATAGAATTTGTTTTAACTTTGTATGTTGTCTTCTTTTAAGGCGGAAATACATCATCATGTCATTTCACTTCGGATGAAAGATACAATGTGGAAAGCGTAAATAAAGGAACTCGGTATGCTCATTGGATAGATCAGTCATGTAATTTTTAACCTGTTTTTACACATATAATATCTTGAATAACTTGCTAACACTATTCACATGGTGTTAATGAATCCATGTGTTTATTAAATTTTTGATCTACTTCATACATATTTCAGATTATGTTTATAAATTTACTCTTTTTATATATACTTAAAGAACTTAAATTTTTTTTTTTAATTTTTACTAACTAATTTTTTACGTTTTAAATTTTTAAAAATTTTACGTACCCATTAAAAGTAGTAATTATTTTAATGAACACAATTAAAAAGTTTTCAAATTTTTGCAATAGTTGTTTTATTATTATTATTATTTTGTTTTGTATATTATGCAATTGGGCTGTCGCGCCAATGATAATTATATAATGCAATAGTATTTATTAATTATAATGATATATATATATATATATATATATATATATATATATATATATATATATTATAATATAAATAATAATAATAATAATATAATACTTATTACATATATATACATATAAATTTTGAGTTAAACAGCAAAGGTTAAATCAATTTGAAACTTCAATTAAAAATCCTGAAATAAATTTTCAAAA
The DNA here is from genome assembly GCA_021605095.1 of Caerostris extrusa. Classification (NCBI taxonomy): domain Eukaryota; kingdom Metazoa; phylum Arthropoda; class Arachnida; order Araneae; family Araneidae; genus Caerostris; species Caerostris extrusa. The sequence continues at coordinate 67,486 of BPLR01009036.1, read as the reverse complement.
TAAACAATCATAACCTGTAAAATCTTTGACACGTCAAAATCATTTTTAAAAAAATCCTGCTAAATAAAATATAGCTATTCAAATTTTAACTGAATATGTAAATAAAATTTATTACTTTTGGAATATTTACTTTTGGAATATTTTTTGTATTTATTTACAAAGGAATATTCAGATCATAATAATATTTAGCATTTATACCCAATTTTACCAACAATTTTAAAGATAAAAATCTCTATTACAGTTTGTCTTTTAACTTTAAATGTTGTTTTTTAAATATGCCATTTATGTTGCATGTCCTTTAACTATACACACAAATGACAACAAAATGCAAATACAACAAAATTTCATAACATTATTTTATCAACAAATATGCCTATCCATAAAATCATTTTCATCAACATATCCATGATATCATTTTTTTTAAATTCTTAATAATTAATTTTATTTGAACCTTAAATTATTTTTCAATAAATATTTAATCCATGATATTATTTTCTTCAACAAATGTATATAAATATTATTTTCATCAATAACCATATAGTTTACGATACCATTTTTATAACAAATTTATATTCCATGATAAATTCTTCGACAAATATGTAATCCATATAATTTTCTTCAATAAATATACGATCCATATCATTTTCTTCACGAAATATATAATTCATAACATTTTCTTCAACAAATATATTGTAATGATATCATCTTAAACAAATTTGTAATCCCTGATATTTTTTTCAGCAAATATACATATCCAATCCATCATTTTCATCCGCAAATATAAATCCATGCTATCTTTCTTCAACAAATATATAGTCCATGCTATCTTTCTTCAACGAATATATTATCCATGCTATCTTTCTTCAAAAATATATAATCCATGATATTTTTTGCAACAAATATACCCATCCATAATATCATTTTCTTCGACAAAAAAAAAAAAGAGAATATTTCTTCTTGATTTTATTCTAACTAATACAGGTTAATTTTTATAAGACGATTTTCTCAGAAGACATACCTAAATGCTAGACATTTTCAAAAACATTCATTGAAAACACGGAACCCCTTCATAACTATATATATATATTTACTTAAACACTCTTCAAATCAGAAGGAAAAAAGAAGAACTCACCATCTCCTCATCCGTTCCGACGTTGATCTTCTCCTCCTCCTCTTCGAATCCGTCGCCCATGTTGCCCTGTCGTCCGAGTGTGGCAACCAACAACACGAAACCAACACAAACAAACGCGCCGCAGTGGACAGCACCTCTTGGTGGCTGGCGGCCGCTACATCCTAACACTGAAACGTAGCAGGAAGCGTGCACTCACACCATGTACGGGATGAGCCTCCTGCATCGAAAGAAAAAGGTTTCAATTAGTTACAACACGAATGCGGCCCCATCGGCAAGATCCCTGGTCCGGGACCGACGAGGATGGGGCTTCTTTAAAGTGCCATGGTGCCAGCGGATGCTATGCTAACCGGAAATGGAAGAGATCTTATGTGTGGCGCAACAGATTTGCTAATTGTGATGATTGTGTAGGGGGTTATTTTACGATTTAAACTGTCCGGGTGAAAGCCATAATACTCAATCTCTATTTGCGACTTCATAAGTTGCAAGAGTAAGTTATGGGAAGCACAGATTTGTCAATTAAAAAATCACAATTATCTATCCCATTTATAAATTTACTTATATTCATAGCATATGAAGTATCACTAAAGAATTTAATTAATGTATTATATCGTATTCCTTGATATACTTATTTAAATGATGTATTATCATTGAATAATACTTATTTAAATGATGCATGATATCGTATTCATTATTCTTATTTAAACTGTCCGGTTGAAAGCAATATATAGTCAATCTTTATTTCCGACTCAATTTCATAGGTTCCAAGAGTAAATAATAGGTAAGAGAAGCACAGATTTGTCAAGTGTAAAATCATTAAAAAAATCTCAATTATCTATCACACTTACAAATTTATTTATATTCATCAAATACTAAGAATCACTGAAGAATTCAATTAATGTATGATATCGTATTCCTTATTAATACTTATTTAAATGATCTATGCTATCGTATTCCTTATTCTTATTTAAACTGTTCCTATTGAAAGCAATGTACTCAAATTTGCAACTCAACTTCATAAGATGCAAGAGTAAATTAATGTCATAAAAGTCATTAAAAATCACAATTGTTATCACATTTATAAATTTTTTTATATTCATCACATATTAAGAATCACTAAATAATTCTTATTTGATATCGTATTCCTTATTTAAAAGATGAATGATATCGTATTCTTTATTCTTATTTAAACGGTACTGTCCGGTTGAATGCCATAGACTCAATCTTTATTTGCAACTCAGCTTCATAGGTTGCAATTAAAATTATAAGTAAGGGAAGCACATATTTGTTAAAGGTAAAGTCATTAAAAAATCACATCTATCACATTTATAAAATTTATTTATATTCATCAAATATTAAGAATCATTAAAGAATTCAATTGATGTATGATATCGTATTCCTTAATAATACTTATTTAAATGATCTATGATACCGTATTCATAAAAGTTTTCACAGTGTTATGTTGGAATTTAATACTATTCAAGCAAAAATTCTTTTTATATCTTTATATCAAGAAGTTCTTATTTTTTAATTTAATACCCTTAATTCAAAAACTTTATTTCCTATTTTATATGCTAAAAAGGTAATTATTTCTATTTAGCAACATACAATCGTCTTTATGCACTACACAAGTATGACACAACGCTTACAAAGAATAAGAATTATTCACAAAAGTTTTACATAAAATATATTAATATCCAGAAAATATAAGACGTAGTGAAAAAAGAATAAAAAAAAATAAGAATAACATTAAATTAAATTAAAAGGAAAGAAAAAATTAATAAAATTAGGGTACAGAGCTAATTCACACAAAAAAAAAACATTTAGAAGGGTTAAAAATAATAAAAATATTAATCTAAAGAATATACACTGCTATGTCACAATTTACAAAGAATGTAAGTATAGAGGCATACATGTATCATATTGACAAGAACACACAAATTCAGTAAATACTATAAAGGTGTCATTTGTTTCTACAAAAGTCATGCACGCAAGAGGTCAATTTCACTTTAGAATTCGAACATTTTTACCTACCTGTACTTTTCACCAAAAGGGAAAAGCTGTTGTAAAAGTATTGTTTTCCCCATCAGTGATTTTGTACTCTCCAACAATACACGTGCATAAATTACTGGATTTGAAATGAAATCTAAAACGTATTTACTTAATATACTATGACCTGACTTTCATGGTATTTACTAAATATACCATGACCTGATATTCATGGTATTTACTTAACATACCATGACCTGTAAATATACCATGACCTATGATTGAGTAATTTTAAATTTACTGAAGAAAAAAGTGGTTATACTTCTTCATTCTTATTTTCATAGAAGAAAAATTTTTTTACACGTTAGAAAATATTTTTAAAAAAAGATAATTCAGCATTCTTTTTTTTTTTTTTTTTTTTTTAATCTCTTATGATTCGGAATTCACATTTTTTTTAGATTTTTATAAGTTTGTGAATGTAGACATTTTGTTTCTATTTTGTGGGAAAAGTATTACTTTAAGGATATAAATATTTATCTCAATATTGGTCATAATTTTTTTTTGTGATGAACACACAAGACGTTTCATAAAAGGACCTCCTAACTTTAAGAATAAATAATTCGAAAAGAGGAAAATAAAGTAATGCCGTCTTTTAATTGAATGTTGGAAAAGTTATTTTGTTTTTGCTGAATCTAAGGATGGTAAAAACTCAAATTGCAATTTCTGAAATTTTTTTATAAAAGATTATTAAAACTAACTAAATACAAAAGCTGCAGTAGGATTGGTTGTCCAACATTTTCGAAAATAACTGTTACTCTTGAAAATAAAGTTTGTATTAAATTTTCTTGATAAAAATACTTCTTTTTAAATCTTTCTATTAATTAAAATTTAAATCTTAAAATTATTATGATCATTTTTTGTCAGAAATTTACTTGCTCAACAGAAATAAATTAGCAAACACTTTTAAGCCCTTCATCCTAGTAAATTTAAGCCCTTTACAATTTATCTGAAAAACAATTTTTCCAGTCTGATATTTTTATTTGATGCAGTTTAATATATTTTATTAAGATTCTTCGTGTAATTAATTTTAAAAATTTGTCATATTTTTTGAGAAAAAAAAATTATTAATTTGAACAATTGAAAAAAATGTTATATGGACGACAGGATATTATATTTTTATAATATTTTTTAATATAACGTAAAAGAAAGATTTAAAGAGTACTTTATATAAGTAACAACATTATATTGAAAACATAGAAAAAAAAAAAAATAGAACTAACATATAAAAACATAGAACGTAATTAAAATTAATAAATAAAATAAAATGTTACTATATATAATTTTAATATACACAAATATAAATTTCATAGATAATAATTATTGCAGTCATATTATTATTAAGCAATTCTTACTTATGTAAATAATTTCAAATTCTATACAACTATATTTAAATTTAATTATTAGTCCCAAATAATATTATTAGTTTATTATTAGTCCTAATATTATTATTAGTTTATTATTATAATTTATTAATTAGTCCTAATATTATTAGTTTATTATTAGTCCTAAATTATTCTATAGAATCTTCTGTTTTTATAAAAAGTATAAATCTATGTTCTATTCTCAAAATTTTATTCTGAAATTATTACCGTTTGATGTATTTATATTTTTTTTTACTGAAATTCATTTAAAATAACTAGATTAAATATATTATTAATAAAAATACTAGTCAATTTTGAAAAAAATATTGGTAATTACGAATAATAATTGATAATAACGGTACATTACCTTCAGTTTCTTAGCTTGCAGAATTCTCGTCACAAATGTCTATGACATTAATATTCTGTTTCAAATAAAATTTTCTGAAGTAATTAATTACATATGAAACCCATTAAAAAACACGTTTTTCGATCAGAAATCAACATTTACTTTCTTTTTCTTTTTTTTTTTTACTTGTGGCCACACTAACATCATATGTCAAGGTTATCCAGCTGAATTCGAAGTCCGCCATAACCTTGGATCTACTGACCTTGTTGATATATCTCTTACTATTTTTTTGATAATGTTTATGCATATAAAGGGGACAATTTCTTCTAATTATGTTGCAAAGGAAAATTATAGGTAGGATAAATTACGACATAAAGTAAAAAAAAAAGAAAATGCAATATATATGTTTACTAATAAAGACTTATAGAATTTTATAATAGATTAAAAAGTTATCTGTTTATTTATGTTTGTATAAATTAACTCTTATCAAACATTCTTTCCGAAAATATTTGATATATTATTCAAATTTGTATTCATACCATTTGAAGGTCAAGGAAATGGAAATATTCAGAATAGCATAATAATGTAAAATAGCGCGAATAATATTCAGTAAAATGAATTTGATAATTAATTAATTCATTCTTCTTCATAGGCACACCATCCCCATGATGGGCCAAGGCCGTCTGCCTGCTGGCAGATTTCGTGACAAAGATTCTTTTTTACAGGATAGGGGTTGTCAGCCCTACGCTCTACAGTCATATTAGATAAGGACTTACGGGTGTGAAGTTTTGATAAAAATAAACACTTCTATCGATGTCATTTTCAAAAACTTCTTACTTTTATTTTAAAGTCATTCGCTATTGATACACTAGCAGAGATCTGACAGATTCAACGTTTCACAGGATGGGTAGCGAAAGTCCTGCTAAGTCTTTCATTTTGTCAAAGTAATTTGGAGTAAATACCTCAAAAGCTGGTATCATCATCCTCTTAGTAACAGAAAGATAAAAATACCCTTTATCAATAAAAAAAAATATTTGTAATTTTTAATGTTGTTGTTTTAATACATCGGATAATACAGAGACAGTTAATCTTTATGGTATAAGCAAGGGCTGCACTGCTGCACGTGTAGGCTGAAGATAAGCTATAAACTCGAGTAACATTCACCCCCTCCCCCTCACACACACACAAGGCTCTACTATCATATTAAACCGAGACCTACGGTTTAAAAGGGCTTACTCACCACTACAAACCTCCACGGCACAACCGGGAGTTGAACTTAAAACCTGTGTCCCCGAGTGCCAGAGCGCTAAGGAACACAGATCCATATAAATAAGACAGTTATTTATATTCTAAAAAATAGCATATGATAAAAATAAATGTGTTAACCACAGCAGTAATAATTAGTAGATAAATATTTGTATACAAAAAACCTACTTAATTTTCTGCTTGATTATATAGTCAGGTATTTTCCTCTTAACGTTCATTCACGGATAGATATCTGAAAAAACAATTAACTTTAATTTCTATTTGTTCATTTTATACTTCAATAATTTCTCTGTGAAAATGATGTTTCAATTACAATTAGACATAATCACTTTTCACATAAAAAATATGTATTATTGAAGTGAGATATGAAAAAAAAAAAAAAATAACTAACTGGAATATAATTATATATAATTTTAAAATTCTAACTTAAATTGGTGTTTAAAATTTGTAAATTTTGCCAGCAATTTTAATGATAAATTTAAAACATATTTTCGTTTAACAATTTATCAAAATAACAGTATATTACGTATATTATTACAAAGTATTAGCAGAACTACAAGTGCACGAAGATGATAAAATTAGCGTTTTTGTACAAAATATACAATAACAGGATGTAAAAGATGTTGATCAACAGTTCCGTAAAATACAGTAAAAATTAGTAAACCCAAAGGAAATTAATTATAACGTGAGCATAGCTTTATCAAAGAATTCATGCCTTCAAGATATAAACCATGTTATTTTTCTTCTCTATGATTGGATCCTAGTCAAAAGAAACACAACTCGCGACGTGTCCCGATAACACATGTATTGTTATCCATAATGACCTGCTGAATAAAACATAAAAAGATAAATGACGTTAGATGACTTCTTCAAAAAACTGTCAAAAACTCTTCCTCCTTATAAATTTCTTTACTCAAACCTCTTTTTATTTTTATTTTCATAAATGTTTTTATGAATAAAAATGAGATTTATATAAATAAGTCTATAATTATTGCAATAAATGTTATAAAATAAAACAAAAAAAAAACACTAATAAATTTTCTTATTCTCTTTCATCTATCTATGTTATTTATATGACTTCATTTAACGCTGTTTTGTTTAGTGCGGGAGCTTATAGAAAAGCATACGGCGGCTTACTATGTGTGTATATAATAAACATAAAAATCGAATGGTTGAATGGCGAGATTACAATGACAGACCAAAAGAGAACACAAAAATTTGCACAAAATATACAATAACGGGTGTGAAATATATTGTCCAAGAAATCCGTAAAATAAAGTATAAAATTAGTAAACCCTAAAGGAAATTAATTATAACGTGAGGATAGCTTACATACGCTCAAGATATAATTAATCATGTTATTTCTCCCTTGCTATACGATTGGACCCTAGTCAAAGATACACCTCGCGACGAATTCCGATAACATGGAGCAAATAGAATAATCTATGGTTTAAGAAAAGGAATAGGCAGTGTTATGCTGTTGTATAAGGCAAGAATTGAATCATGGGATAGAACCCAGAGATTGTGTGTAATAAGATAACTATTAAGCGAGTGATTGGTTGACCGACTGCGATAAAAATTTCTTCTGATTGGGTAGAATTATTGCCCTTGTAAATCTGTGTATTATCTGACTGGGAAGATTTAAGGCCCACTGCGGGGTAATCGTTAGTAGCACATGGTGAACAATGACGTTGATAAGGGAAATGACGTAGTAGATATTCATGGAGTGATTTACTGTTTCTTGGAAATAAAATTGGACGCCCTCAGTGTGGATAAATCATGGAAGTTTCAAAACTATGTAACAATGAGTTTGTAGATTACAAATTAGAGAAGTACTAGCAAAAGTACATAGAAACCATTCTTTTTTAAAGATCATTCTGTTATTTTGTTTGTTTCATTTTTATTGTTGTTACAGATGGAATTAGTTCTGAGCAATTGATTAATGATGCTATTGCGGTGCATTTTGATACAATATTGGAGTTCCAGGGTATGAATCTATTGATAGTTAAAGAGAATTCTTTTCTTTTGTCAAATATTTGTGGCGAGTTTAGAATGTTAATGTTGATATCAAGAAATTAATTTAAATGTTATTTATATTCTTCTTTTAATTAGATAAATAACATGACATATTTGTATGGCTGAAAACAATAAGGTCATCACATACCTAAAAGCTTGTTTGTGAATTAGACAATTTTTTTTCGAAGCAGTGTAAATAAAAATAAGTCAGTATTGATGAATATTTTGTTCCTTGTGAAACACCTTGAGGTTTGGATGCAAAAATTCTCATTATTGTAGACGTAATTAATAAAAATGCAAAAATTATAAAGTTTTTATCCTGTAATCGAGGTTTATTTTAAAAATATTGTAATAGACGTAGTAAAAGTGAATTTAAGATCTGCTGGTAGAGTTAGAGGTATGTTGATAAAAAAAATCATTATATTCAAATATTGTTTGAAGAGTTCAAATAAAAAAGCTACACCTTAGTGTAGCTTTATTAGTGCTACATTGGGGCTTAAGCTACACCTTAGTGTAGCACCTCCAGTGATTTGCGTTTAAAAGTTTTAAGACAAGTTTATTACTATTATTATTAATTCTTCTTCTTGATATTAGAAATAATAGTAAGAAGATTAAAAATATCTCGCTTGGTTTATCCATATATATAGTAGTATTTCGAGTGATAAAGTGATAAGCTGTTGGGGTTTTGTGAAATTGTTGGGGTTTTTGTGAATTGTTGGGGTCTATTGGGGTTTTGTGGATCGTTAGGTAAGGAAATTTGATGGAGTGATTACTTAATGAAAAGAATTTTTTAAAATCAATAATTATGTTTAAAATAAATCATTGGATATAAAATTCGGTTTGCATTTTGTTCCTTTTGCAAGAATATCTCTAAGTTTGGTTTTGTTTGTCGCTCTACGGTCATCTTGTGCACACGAGGGCTAAACAGACCGGGACCTACAGTTTAACGTGGATTCCGAACCACTCACAATCATCCATGCCACGAATATCTCTAAGAATCAATTCATCGATAATTCTAATGTCTTTTGGTTACAAAATAATCAGAGACTGTGTTAAGAAATGTAGAAAACTTTTCATCTTTGCAGCTGCATGTATTATTGTTGCTAAATGAAGATGAGTCGAACAATTACATCTGTCCTTTCCTATTCCTTTGTCGTATTCTTTGTAATTAAAATTATAGTTGAAAACTTTCCTGCCTAATGGCGTACTGCATTTCAATGTTTTCTGTATGTCGGTATTGGTTATGGGGAAGAGTTTCTGGACGAAAATGTAATAAGTTATATTGGAAGATTTATAGATCTTTATAGATCTATAGAAGATTTTTATTATAGTAGTGGGAGTGGTGCTACTCGCATCTGTAGCATATCTTCAAGCTATATGTGCCCCTTGGGTAGTGCTAAATGAGTAACAACGGTGCAGTCCTTGCTTATGGCATAAAGATTAACTGCATTATTGCCAGATGCATTAGAACATCAACATATTGGAGGATTTGGTGGTGTTAAATTTACCTATTATTTGTTTGTTAAGATCATAAATAAGGATTTCAAAGTATAAATATTTGTATCAAAAGTTTTATGTAATGCTTTACATCTTTTATCAGAACATTTTTTTAGGTTTATTAGTAGTTCTAATGCTGATAGAACAATTGAAGAATTTTTGATTGGAAGGATGAACTACACCATGAAGTAGTAAGCTTTGATTGTGATTATTATGAGGAGAGGGATAATAGTTTGACGATGCACAACCCCCTTCCCTGTACAGTGAAGAAGCACCAACCATTGTCCATGACACAGGTCGCATACATATCAGGCAGCTAAAACATTTTCCTTATTCATAGTCATCGTACATTCATATCTATTTTTCTCTCATTCGCTATACATAATATGACACAAACGAAGCCGTTAAAACTTGAAAGGTTGTTTAAAGACATATATATATATATAATAGCAATAACTTTTCTTACAATAATAATATATAATAACTAAAACTAAATAACACATAAATAAGAGAAAAATAAAATAATCTTTTACAAGAGAAAACAACAACAGAGGAACAGCAATAATGAAAAAAAAAAAAAGGCGATGCATGTTATGTGTAGGCGTATAATAAAATAAAGGAAATAGATAAATATATTATGTTTGTGTAAAAAAGTGGTAAAAATGTTATAGCTATAAAATTACTTAATAGTCATTAAGTTAACGTCCACAACTTGAAAACATTTTTTTTTACTCATATGTGGATTAAAAGAGAAACATACATAATAATCTGTCATAAAATATATGTATATATATATAAATATTTTTTATAAAAGGAAATTGACTTAAGAGCTTCCTTTCTCAAAAATAAACTTTTTTAATGTCAGATATATAGATAGATAAAAAGCTATACAAAAAATTGTTAGTTTAGAATAAATAAGAAAGTCAAACTAGACTTTTAATGCAGGATTTTAATTCAAATAAATATTAAAAACAAAACACTAACAGGAAAATAATTATTTTAAATGTAGTATATATGAAACCAATCATCATTTGTGAACATTGTGGGAACACAAAAAAATTCGGTTGCTCGCTTTAAAGTTTTGTTCCATTGAATTGTTTTTAAATACAATACGCTAAACACAAGGTAAGTACAACAAACTATCACATTTTGTTGATTCATTGTACTAAATGAAAACAATCATCCACTTAATTAAATTAGAAATAGCAGAATCTCACACATAATCTACTACTTATGCTGAAATTCATCATGTAGTTGGCATAGCAATTTTTTATGCTTATACAAAAATATGTAATTAGTATTTTCATAGTTATCTTAAATTATAGTTATTTAAATCGATAGAGTTAAACTTTTCACCCCAAGTTACACAAAAAGGGCATCTGATGCATAGTTTTCGAGAGAAGTGCGAAAGAAAAGTGTGACGTCACACCAGGTGCACGTGAAAAAGTTTTAATAGAAACAGGAATGGTAATAATTGCATATGACTGCATTATTATGTATTCAAAATGATCACCGGATATCTATGCAAAAATCCTAACGCCGTACAATGGTTACTGCAATTTTACTTTTGAGGATTCTTATTAGCTTATAATCCACAAAAGTAAAGGCAGACGAAAATTAAAAACACATTTCGACAGTAAATTAAATTTGATATATTAATTCATTCAAATGCATCCATAGAAAAAAATAACAATAATAATAGTTTTTGGCCTCTTAAATCGAAATTTCTGCATATAAGGGTGATCAAACAAAGGTTAAATTATAAATACAAGGGCGAAAAACAGTTAGAAAAATACCGTAAAATTCCTTTTAATCAATTCCATACAAACAAACAAGGTAATAAAAAGATTTATTGATGACAGTAGACGAAAGGTCTTCCCATGAATTGCAAAAACAAGGAATTTTATGGAATACCATCAATATGATCAGTCTGCCTTCTGATTAACAAGCAAGGTAGCAAGCATGCAACTCCCTGAGAAAGGATGAACACTGTTCACCTTCTTTGGTTGACCTTCGATCATTATTTCTCATTTCTTCTGTGATTAATTATATCTTTCATAGAAATTAATTTCTGTTACCAGCCCTTGGCTTTTAACACTAAATGACCTCTCATGTCGGCCATTGGTCATTTATATACCTTCTCACCTCTTTAGAAGATTGTAATGATTGAGTAAATGGCCGAAAAAAGCTATTTGAGCTCTGAGTTTTCCTTCAAAGGTCACATAAGGATAGAAAAACCTACTTAGACATTTTATTTAAATTTTTTTTTTATTCTTATCATGAGTGAACATGTAAATATTCTGATATCATGTTTTGAGACATTTACAAATAAATATATATGGCCAAAAATAAAGTTTGTGTTAGAGTCTTTACTTTAACTTCTTGGACAAACATATAAAGAAGCCTACACAGATAAATGGTAAATATTAAAGTGCAAAAAATTGTAAAAAAGGTAAACTATACAGATAAAAGAACATCTGAAGTTCGCGAAAAAAATTTGAATTTCACGTATCTAAATTGAATGCAATTTTTGCATTCAATACTGAAAATTTATTATTATACAGATTTACAAATGCACGTGGATTGTGTTTTGAACAAGAAAAATTTAAATACGATGGAACATGAAAGTTGCTAGTAGTGCAAGACATATACATTTCAAGAAACAACTATTGAATGTGGAAAATACATTCATGTCCATAAATTAAGGATAATGAAGTTCAGGCAAAGAAAGAGACAGAAGCTAAACAAATTTGACTTATTTGTAAAGTCTATTTATTAAACAAAAGGTAAAGAGCAAAAAAAAAAAGATGCTATATGTTTGACATAATTAATAAAAATTGCGATTTTTACTCCCTGGAGCAAATTTAAAAAAGAACCTATTTACAAAAACAGTATAACATGGTTAGTATGATGGTTAATATGGAGTATGTCACCCGGACGATGCAATACAGGCCTTCAACGCCCTAGGCATGCTGAGTATCAAATTATCAATCTGATCTTGGGGAATATTACACCACCCATCAAGCAATGCCCTCCGAACAGGTGTGAATGGCCAAACATATCCCACACATGCTCTATTGCATCCGGTGAGTATGCAATCCATACGGGTGATATCCTCCAATTGAAGGTATTCGTCTACAATGTTTGCACGGTGAGGACGGGGGCGTTGTCATCCATAAACAGAAATTCAGCACCCATGGCGCCCCGAAACAAACTGTTGTTCCAGAATGACATCCCGATAGATGTGGCCTGCCATCGTTACACTCGGAACATGCAGGTCGTTCTGGAACCAAGAATAATTAGCCATCCTGCACCACCGTAACGGTGTCGTTCAATGGTGTTCTCTTGGTGGTAACGGGTACCTGGCGCTCTCCATATGAAAGTCCGGCGAGAATCAGACTGCAAGCTAAACCTACAAAACATCAAATCAAATTCCAGGTTAATCGCAGGCGACAGTGAGTTGCGGTAAGTGGAACACATCTGACAGGCCTTTGAGCATATAGACCAATGTGCCCTAAGCGTCTGTAACGGTCTGCCTTGAAACTGTCGTATCGAGCTGAAGAGAGCTGACGACAGGTCTGATGCTGCGCTTTTTTCTTTTGGCAAACTGCTAAATACCGGTCCTCATTCGGCGTTATAACTCGGGGGCGACCTGTGCTGTAACATCTACTCACATTACCATCATCTTGGAATCGTTGCCAAAGCTGGCTTCAAAGATGGGTACGTCCACATTCCAGTCGTCCGTTAATTCTACCACGAAAAAATCATCCAAACCTTTGTGCCATAACTATGCGGTTATTGCACTGAAAGGCATTAAAGCGCTTGTGAACAATTTTCCTTCTTTGCCACCATTCCTTTATATACCCCTCTCTACACTCTCGTCATTGTGACGTACTATCCGCGCCATCTGGTGGTTTCCTGTAATTTGCATATTCTTCTTCAAGAGGTGTGTGATAATTCACAGGTGACATTTTTTATTTTAGAGTTCAATTTCCTGAATTATCCTTAATCATGAGTGTATATAAATTTTCAACACCTCTCAACCTTTCGTCTAGCAAACAGTTATAAAACAACTAAACTTTTAATGCGAGTTTCCGCACACGAACTGGACATCAAAAATAATCTTTTACCCGATTTTTCAATTCCTTCTATTAGCTCACACTTTTATATCTTGTTCAAATTTTCAATCGTTCATAAAATACTTTTTATTCATACACTCAGGTTCAAACACATTTTTTTGAACTTGTAAGGAATGACACTGATGTTAATACAGTTTTTCAAATATTAATTCATTAATAAAATTTAATTAATTAATTTTAGTTTTTTAGATTTAAGTTGATCTATCAACAGAGGGCGCCAGATAAAGTTAAAAATGAATGGAAATTATTTATAAAGGACTTTCTGCAATATAATGAAAAAAAAAGTAGAATTGACTCAAAAAAATTTTTTAATATTACTTTTTTTAATTTACGCAATTAATTTGAAATCTAAGTAAGGGAAAAATAAAAACGAACTCGAAGAAATTTTTGAGAAATTTGTAGCATTTCACAGAAAAAAAAATTAAATTCTCCGAATTTCATAACTGATTGCACACAAAATGGAGTCAACAGAGTCACTAGTCAAGATTTATGAATGTGGTCTTTTTTCGATGGTCTTTTTTTGTGAATACTTTTCACGCATAATTTTTAGGAACATATTTTTAACATGAAAAGAAATTTAAATATACTGCTTAAATTGATTTAAAAAAACTTTTACTGAAAATTAAAACAACATATGAAAAAAGACAAAAATTTAAAATTGCAATACGAAAAATGAAGATAATTTTCTTCGGCAATCATCAGAAAGATGCGAACATCATCTTCATGCATTATACAGTAAAATTCATGAAAGGGTTTCATTTTTTTAATTAATATTTTGTTAAATTATTTTTCACTTTGAATAGAATGAAATCATGAGTTGCTAGGCATTTTGCGACACTAAATAGTCACATGTCCAAAAAATAATGTGTGTTTAAAATTTTTTTTGTTAAGAAGAGGACTGTGCCCAATATACTTGCATCTTTTGCGGTACACCACAAGTTAATTCATATGAAAATTACTTTTTTTAGTTTAGGCTGGATCGAGTCTTGTGCACTACTTCGCATTATTCTAAGGCAGGGGTCTCCAAACTTTTTAGCCTTAGGGCCATACTACTCTGTACCAAGGGCCAAAACCGTTTTAATTTTTCTGCCATTTTCTATAATTTCTAGACCAGTCGTCGAGTACGCGCTCTGAGCGAGCATACGTTGCTAACTACAAACTATTGTCAGTGGAAAATCACAATTACTTAAATCTCATTAGTATTTTTTTTACAAGTGGATACCCCGTGGTTTCATTCGCGTTAATTTAGCTTTTCCGTTCCTGAGGGATTTTCAGGATAAAAATCATATGTTTGATTCAGGATATGTACATTCCAAACATCGATATACAAACATATACGATACTTTTTACCCCAACATTAACTACCGAGTGTAACCGCGGGATGTTCACCAGTTTATAATATTAGTGGGATTCATTTCAATTATTTGTTAGTTGTTATGCTTAAGTAAAATTTTCTGCGTATTATTCTTGTCATTAAGCTTTAGCTTTTTAAACTTTTTTTTTTTAAGCTTTAGCTTTAGCTTTTATCATTAGCAAGTCAATAAAACCGAGTTATTATCATTCTGTGTTTTTTTTATCCAACTTATTACAGAAACAATAAGCTATTCGCTGTCGCGGGCCAGATTGATGACACTGGCGGGCCGGATTTGGTTCGCGAGCCGTAGTTTGGAGAACCCTGCTCTAAGCCAAACATGAATTCACCTGCGATATCGTACTTCTGGTCACTACACTTCTGGCAACAGTCACTATGTTGCCATATCGTACTTCTGGCAACAGTCACTATGTTGCCATGTCGTGTTGTTTGACAGATATTGGCTTCGATTTCCGTTGTATGCATGAGGAGCTACAAGTTTCGACAGCTTGATTGCTTGTATTTGCTTTCCTGTTATTTAATTATTTGTGTTTTTTAAGTCAAAACGAAAATAGTTTGATGATAATAGCAGTTGTGTATTGTATGGTAATATCAGAAGATCTAGCGATAAGTCAAAGGATTACAGTTCTGATTCTAATGTGTAATCCGAATGGTTAAATTCATACTTGAACTTCTGTAATAAAAAAAATAAAATTGGATAAAAAAAAAACTATTGATTATACCTCTAAGATTGCATATTTTCAAAAAAATTCTTATTTTTAAAAAATTCACTAAGAGGTTAAAGTGGATGATATATGTGCTAATGGCTAAGCTCATTTAATTTAAGATTCAGACACAAATGTGGAAGACTAGAATAACAATTGATTTCATAATTCAGAACATCGATCAAATAAAATCTCTTTCCTAGCCACTTCAGTAATTCTTAAACTGCGTAGATCACACCCTCGAGTTGGTGTTTTTATGTGGTGTGGATAAAAATTGAATCGTGTTAAACCTATCAGAAAATTAAAAGAAGATATGAAAAAGAATGATTTGAGGAGATTTATCGTGAATTTCGAAATTTATAATGTTTAGCTTTCAAATTAATAAAATATTCTTAAAATTAATTCTAAAATTGCTAAAATTGCTGATTTCTTTCACTTGTAAACAAATGGCAACTTTTTTTTTTTTGTGTGGCTACTATCAATTTATTGCTACTATCAATTTATTATTAAGAATATATATATATATATATAGGTGTTTATCAAGATAATGAAAGCATCTGTGAAAAATTGGCATTTAAGGATGCGCTTCGTAAGCATTAAAATATATTCTTAGCTACCAGCTTTTTAATATAAAAAGTATATATCATGGTAGTAGGAGTTAGCTGTAGTGAAGTTGTATACGCCTTGGATTTTTATCAAAAGCTTAAAATGTCAGACCTTACAAACTTTCAAAGAGGCCAAATTGTAGGAGCCCGATTAGCTGTGACAACTGTGACTAGGGATTACAATATCGGACCAAAAGTTCAATACCGGTATTCAGTATTTTTTAGATCCTAATACCGGGATACAGGTTTTAATATCGGTAGTAGAAATTTTAGAAAAAGAAAGAAAACACGGGTTTTTTGTTTTATTTGCCAGTCTTATTAGATAATGTAAATATCACAAAAAAAAAATTGTAATTTATAAATTATAACAATATATAATGAATTATAAAAGGTAAAGGAACATCTTATTTATTTAAATCACAAAAAATTAAATATCACTATTCAGTCTGTGGTACTATTACAAATTTTTGAAATGTGATCTTAAAAAACATAATGCATCCATTGTACTATCTACTATCATCCATTGTACCTTGGACGTAATTTTGAGCAAAAATTACCAGCTGTCGCAAACGCTCTTTCAGCATCTACGCTAGTGGGTGATACTGTTAGCAATGCGCGATATACTTTTTCCAGGTATTTACCTCTAAATTTGTTTCTCGACGGATTGTTTTGGATATAGCTGATTTCTGTATTGCATTTCGGTTTGTTGAAATTTTTTACTTATCGTCAATTCTAATTTTTGTCCAAGAGACAATTCCTTTTCACTATCGACATTAGTGTCATCATAATCTTCGATAACTGTACCGAACTCTTCTGAATGTGGATAGGTTTGAGGAATATGAATAAGAATAGAATAAGTAAGAATAAGAATTTGTTATAGAATAAGAAAAGAATTTGTTATAGAATAAGAATTTCACAGATAAGAATTCTAAATTTCTAGTAAATACCGAAAAAACGGTATTTAAACTTGTTAATACCGGTATTACAAAATTGTAAAAATGGCTCGAAATACCGGTATTCGCAATCCCTAATTGTGACCAAAACATCCCAACTTTTAGGTATTTCTAGGAGTACGGTGTCTAAAGTCATGACAATCAGTATAGGATTCGATTCCCAGGCAAATTCAAGCTGTATTACATGCCAAAGACGGTCTTACGCCATATTAGTAAAAGATTACTTATAACTCTAGGGTGTTTCCATTATTTTGATAAACACCTGTATATTAAATTTACAAAATACATTTTGTTAAAAAATTCTTAAAAGCAACCCATCTACTACATAAACGCGATTTAATAAAATAGATTGTTTTCACACAACAAAATTAAACATTTCTTAATTATTGCTGCATTTCAAAACATTATTTAAACTTTATGAATTTTATTTTATTTTTATCGGTGGGCCTCGTGTTCCACTTAAGTATGCCTCGAACAGTTTTGGGTTTGTTGAGAAAATGGCATTGCCTTCCTGGATAACTTTTAGGGGTAGTTGTCATGTAGGTCGCAAGGCAGTATATCCAGAAAACATCCATCATTCAACCTGATATTACGTATATACCATATATATATATATATATATCAGAGCTTTTAATTTGTGCGTTTGTTAAAATGTAAGTGTCGAGTGTAATTAAAATGCAAAAGCGCAAGTAGAAAATAAGCGAAGGGAAAAAACTAATAATTGATTAAAAGCCACCCTTAAACTGAAACACAAAATACATTATTTATTCTCTCGTTTACTCTTAAAGATAACTGGCGCTATAAATTTCTACATAAAAAAAAAAAAATGTAATTTGCAAACACTTTAAAGATAATTAACGACTGAAACACTCTGAGGAATAAATCGAAAATATTTTTAGTAAATAGATTATTTAAACTTTTAGATTTATTTTTGACATTTTAGAGTATTAGATAATTTCTAATCTTTCGTGAGTATAGAAAATTCCATTAAAACGGGCATTCTTTTTCCCTTCGAAAGATAAATCATTTTCAAGATCATTCCTTTTACTATAACGCTTATCGGTCGGCGCTACTTATCTCATAATTGTGGGGGGACACACTACAAAGCTTTTTCCGCTATTGTTACGTCATTTCTGACATCATTATTTGGTGTAGATTTTGTCGTGTGCCGTAACAGCACAAAAGATAACGCACTTCACAATTCAACTGAAAAAATTTCTCTACTCACGGTAATATTTGGTTCTGAAGTACTATCGAGAACATTCCAAAACGGATGCAGTCTAGGAAAATATGGGAAAATGAGTTATCAAGGAAATTAAAGAAACTATCAAATAATGTATGCAACATTTTTTTAATCAAAAAAAGAGAAAAGAAATCGCAAAATAAAAGCATTATGTAAAATAAACTTTAACTGATATGATGTGTAATTAAGAGAATGTTTGTTATAAGAATATTTCACGGCATTTTTTTCAACTATTATGATGTCATCTCTGATATTGTTTGGTGTAGATTTTGTCGTGTGCCATAACAGCACGAAGATAACATACTTCACAATCCACATACTTCACATTTTTCTACTAACTGTAATATTAGGCTCTGAAGTACTATCGAGAACATTCCAAAACGGATGCAATATGGAAAAATATAGAAAAATGTATTACGTAGGAAATAAAAGAAATCATCAAATAACATTTTCAATAAATATTTAATAAAAACAGAAAAGAAAAGAAATCGCAAAATAAAAGCATTATGTAACATATACTTTAACTGACATATATATAGTATAATTAAAAGAGTATTTAATCTAAGAATATTTCGCGCCATTTTTTTTAGCTGTTATGACGTAATTTTTGACGTTGTATAGTGTAGATTGTGTAGTGCGCTCTATCAGTACATAGCAGTTCGATAACACACTTCATAAATCACACACTTCTTCAGTTGTAAACATTTCTCTAGTAACTGTAATTTTAGGCTTTGAAGAACTCTCCAGAACATTCCAAAACGGATGCAGTCTAGTAAAATATGGGAAAATGGTAATCACCAAGGAAATTGAAGAAATCTCCAAATAATATTTTCAATAATTATTCAATTAAAAAACAAATCGTAAAATAAAAACATTATGTAAAAAAGTATACTTTTAACTGACATATATATAGTATAATTAAAAAAGTATTTAATCTAAAAATATTTCGCGCCATTTTTTTTAGCTGTTATGACGTAATTTTTGACGTTGCATAATGTAGATTTTGTAGTGCGCTCTATCAACACATAGCAGTTCGATAACACACTTCATAAATCACACACTTCTTCAGTTGAAAACATTTCTCTAGTAACTGTAATATTAGGCTCTGAAGAACATTCTGATCTCTCGTGAACATTCTGAAACGATGCAATTAGAAAAATGGGAAAATAAATTTCCAAGGAAATTGAAGAAATCTTCAAATAACATTCTCAACAATTATTTAATCAAAAAAAAAAAAAAAAAAAAGAAAGAAAGAAAAACATCTCAAAATTAAAACTTTATGTAAAATAAACTTCAACTCATATTATGTACAATTAAAAGAATATTTATTTTGAGAATAGTTCGCGCCATTTTTCTTTTATCTATTATGACGTCATCTCTGACATTGTTTAGCGTAAATTTTGTAGCGTGCTTTATCAGCACTTTGCAGTTCGATAACACATTTCATAAGTCAGTGAAAAACAACTTTCTACGAACTGTGTAACTAGATTCTGAAATTTTCTTAAGATCCTGCTGAAACGTAAATAATCTAGAAAAATCTTGATAAAATGAAATACCAGAAACGTCAAATAAAAATAAATAAAATTCGAGAGAACTTTTCTGTAGCATTTATTTGGTCATGAAATAAAGTAAAATATTATGCAAAAAAAATAATAAAAATAAAATAGAAATATTTGCAAGCTCTTACAGTAATGTTGATGTAAAATATTTAACCTTATCCTTAAATGCCGTAAATTTACTCAACTATAAGCGCAGACTAACACATTTAGTGTGAAATATTAAACATTAATGAAATCATGTCCAAACACTCTCCGTTAGCTACAGTCTTTATATTCAAATAATTTATTTAAATGTATTTTTCAGTGAGAAATAATGATTATTAATAATATGCTACTTTAAAAAGAATATGCGCTTGCAATACAGAACCATTTACTAATTTTACCCTTTTAATAAAGAACATTTTTATTTAACAAAACAGAACCATTGAAAAGAACATTTTTATAAACATGCTTTATTAGAAAAATTTATTATTACGATTGCTATCACTGGCACATTCTATTTTAACAAATAAATAAAATTTTATTTCAAAAACAAACATCAAGAATATGCATTTAAAATGAATATTTTAATGTTATTTTATTTACATGTCCAGTGAATATTACAGAAATTTTGTTCAGAACTTTATCCCTTCCATAATTTTTTAAATGACATAGTTTAATTTTAAAATAATTAAAAGGTAAAAGAGATCATTTAAATTTATTTTTAGTTTCTTTGAAACATAAATACATTACTGGAATTATAAGTAATTTTTTTCTAGCCATCCCCACTCAACTTCAATGGGTTAAAGACAAGGATTAGCATGCGCTATTAAACCATTCAAAGAATTCTTTATTCGAAAAAGGAAACAAGCCATTAGTCGAGTATTATGTTGTTTAGCGTTACTATTCAAGATAAGAATTCCCAATTTCTGCAGAGTTGGGAAGCACAATAGATCTCATCCTTACATTGTTAAGTCACCAATCATCCATTCTTGACCATGCAAAGATCGATATGACCAATTATGTATTAGGTTGGTATGACATATTTTTTATGATATTAGCGCTTATCATTTTTGTATAATGTTTGTATGGCTATATTTGCATCATGTTGATAAGGCCATTTTTGCATCCTGTTGATATGATCCACACCATTATTCTACCTCCATTAAGTGGGTATTTTTGTGCACAAATGTAGATGTCTTCCAATTTCCACGTTTCTCCAGATCCTAAGTAGCTTTTTGACTTGTAAATGAATGAATATAGTATTCGACCATGAAAAACATTGTCCATCTCTTCTTCTAATGAGGTATATTTCCCGCAGACACCACAGTTGCCTGATATTAACGACACACAAACCGTCTGCAAACATACAATACAATATGCTGAAATCAGTTTCGAACAATTTGATTGAAAACTCAGCTACCAGTATCCCTTTAAACATGCTGCTACAGTGAAATGGTGTGCATACTGGGATTTCTTATGATTTTTAGCATTAAATACTGATTTTCATTTTTCTGAAGACCCACGACCTTGCCCTGGATCTTCTATTCAAATTTAAAAATTTCCATATACTGATTCCATAGTCTGAAATGAGGTTTTTGAAGTTTCAGAAGGATTCTTCCACAATGTACCAAGTATGGCTATACTCTAAACAATCAATGGTCCTCCAAGCTACTAATTCGGACAAATCATGCTTTTTAGAACATAGTATATCGTTTTTGCTGTTACGAAGCAGCCAATGTTTTTCTGGTATACTTTCCATAAAAAGTGCTGCATGTCGCTATTCAACCTTATCTAAACGCGAATTTATCTATGTCACAGACAAAGTTTGACCATTCTTAAGTTTGTAAACATAATAATTTTTCATTTTGACTTCAATTACTTCATGTTTCTAAAAAGAATGCTTATTATATTGTTTAATACTAAACTCAGAACATCTTTTATTTGTTTTGAGCGATGCATATACCAACATGGCAGTACAAATACTATCCCACGAACCAGGAGACAAAAAAGAGACACATTGAACAATAAGTGATGTTCATTGCAAAACGATACAGCAATATAATGATCGATAGCACTAGATGATAAGTAGATTGTAGGACCATGGCAGATTAAAGTATGGATTGCTACCCAAACATAGACTCGACGAGAGTATGGACTATCATTCACCATGATTCGTCCACCGAGTGCGGTATTAGTAGCCCACACAAATGACTATCAATCCTGTACGAAATCGTCTCCATGCTTGAGAAATTAAAAAGCACCTGGATTGAACGTAAACTCATGACTGTTATTTTGCTGGTAAATGTCTTCAGACATCACTCCTTAAAGGAAAGTTAGTACCATCGTCCAAAATACGTCATCCACATATCATTGATCCATCATAGGGCCATAAATGCAAATCAGTGTTGATTGGCTAACTCAGGTGATGGCACCTCAAATCATGATGCCACGTTTCCGGTCAGTGTGGCGTTCTACAACTGTTGTTGAACTATACCTATCACAGCCAGTCCCTACGCAACGGCTGTTATTACTGAATCGGGTCTCAACTGAAAACACAATCCTTGTTTCATTCCGTCTTCCACATCACTCTAGCTGACATAACTGCAAAAGGAAGCTTTGATGCTATTAACTCAAAGGCGGTTTTCTTGATGGGTGCTAAACGAGGAAGTTGCTGGTGACTGATGGATAGTGGTCCTGGTTGAAATGTGAACATCCAGGAGATATTGCACATGCAGCAATCGGACCATGGAAGTGAATTTAGGTCAATCACCCAGCTTGTCGACGAATGCACGGTCCTCACACATACCAATGACCCTCTTGTTTCCACAGCACCTCTTGAATGAGACTCAACCTTTCTTTGAACAATCTTTTCCACGACCGCACCTTTTTGAATGAAATGTATGCGCTTGACCACAGAGATCGAAAGACTGACCAACCTGATCTTTCTGAGTCCATTAATTAAACCCTTCGGGATCTCATCTGTCTTGCGAAATTGTAACAGTCGGCGATGGCCTGGCATCTCGACTATGAAACGTATCTAATACACAGAGCGGTGCGACTGTTGGTCAATCTACCAAGTATTTTCCTTTGTGTCATACTCACTGTGCTCCTTAGAACTATACATTGAGCTGCAATTTGAATCTTTTCTTGTCATTCCTTCTGGTGTTGCAATTTCACTGCCATGAAGTGCATTTTAAGATGAATTTATATATTTTTCTCCCCCTCTTTTTTGGTTTCCTAAAGTCTATTTATAGATATTATGATTTCTTCGGGATTTATGATATCATACTTGCCTATTCCAACCTTCTGTACTTTATATAACAGCAATTTTCTTCTATAAATAAGATAATAACTGATCCAGAATAAAATAAAATATTTAAATGAACGCAGATGTGAGCATATAAACATATTTTTTTTTATTTATAAGGTTCATATATGTATCATAAAAATTTCTGAAAATACAGGTTAAATAAATGTCCTTTATTCATGACTTAAATTTCATGTGCAATAAAGTAAAACGAATTATTTTTTAAGTTATTGAATCAATAATGTCCTTGTGATATACGACATCCACCAAAAATTGAATCATATTTATTCTTTATTATCCAATTACTTAATGTTTTTATATGTTGGAAAGAAAGTTATTACATAAGAGTTAGTTTTATCATAAAAACATTAAGTATATATACCAAAAAAAATATGTTATTGCAAATGGTTTTCTTACAAAAAATAGTTTGAAATTTCTCTCTTATATAAAAGCACACGTTTTTACCTATGCGCAGAAACGCATTCATAAATCTTCAATAACACAACACATGTTCATTACACGCATACATAAACATACACCATATAAAATTACAAAAATCTGCCAGGTTTATTAGAATGTTAGCATCATTTAGATCAATAATAACTATAATTACGTTTATCTACAAAATAATTACAAAAAAATTAAACCGAATTATTAACAATTGTAATTTCACACAAACGATTGGGGATTCCAACTTTGTGAGAGAAATAAAAATTTGCTAGTTTTAATAGCAAAATAATTTATTAAAAATAAAATTTAACTTTATAAAAGTATTTTAAAAAAGCACATTAATTAGACTGAGTACTAGACTTGTCTTAATATTTTTATTTTAGTAATCAGATTTTTAGAAAGTAGCCAAATATAGTGAGATATAAAAAAATTCTACATTAGCCGGCATGCAATGTATAGTATGTATATTATATATATATATATATATATATATATATATATATATGAAAGTGAAAACTTCAAATGTCTTAAATTTTCCTTAATTGATATTTTCCAATGCGGTATTGTTTAACACGAGGTTATTTGTTGTGTATAGGGAATAACATTATGTAGATGATTCAGTTATATTAGAGCACACCATGGATGATCTGCTATGCAGCACCCACTATTGGGAATAAACCTAATTGTAGCAAGTTGGGGTTCGAGTCTTCCTTCCACTTTAGGAAAGTTCAAAGGAAAGACATTCAGGTCTATGCATTTATGACGCTCATCGGTATATACATGGAAACTTTCAATTTTCGAACCGAACTCCCTCGATGCGGAAACTCTATCCATGGCGTTTTAACCCTGCTTTGAGAGATAGAAATATATCTAAAACAGAATCATAATTTTTTGTGTTGTTGCTGTTACTAATTCCTATACCACATTTCTGTAAATTAAAGGTAAACGAAGAACTAGCAAAGAGATTTCTCTTTAGATAGCTCAAGATGCTTAACTCGAAATGTAGTTGTAACTTTGGCAGCTAGCGTGAAACAGAGCTCAAGTTCAAATCTGCTCGCCGAGTTCGCTCCAGTCCTGTTGTTTTCAAAAACAAAATACTGAATGCTGATTGTAAAGATATCTCTGTGAGTCATTTTTTTTAAGTGCAATCGAGTATAAGTTTCGCATCGTTGTTCGAATTTAAGATTATCTGTAAAACAAGTATAGAAACGGTTGTAACGCAAGCTTCTGTTGTTCCCCAAAGTAAGGCATTTCATATTTATTTATATTGTTCCAATCCTGCATGATAGGGTCCTTTATATCAAAAAAATTACTGGAGGTTTTATTCCACATGGGAAAGAATCCATTATATCACATCTCTATATGCAGATAAATCAGTCAAATATCTTAAGATAGTGCAGTTTTTAACCAGCGAAAATTGCAACCTCAATTTTATCGATGGTTCTGGATCATGCTATTAGTTTAAATAGTGGATGACGCTGAGAATGTTTATTAGAACCTATAGATCATTCATTCGAAATTTTATTTTAGAAATATCTCAAGTATATTATTTAAACAGGATAAAAAAAAATTCTCCTTGTGATGGAAAACGCTGTAGATTTAGAAAGTAGAAAAGTATTTGTAGACCATCATTCTATTTAATAGATCACAAATAAAAAGAATTTTATGATTAAATATAAGGTTACATTTTAAATAAAATGATTTATTTATGGCCGTTCTTTAACTTTCTTTTATTTATTTAAGACTGTTACTATTTTATAGCATTAAACTATCACTGGGTTAAAAATACGGTATGTATTTAGTGCCTAGGAATTATTCTGTAGTGTGTGAAGCATCAGAAGTAAAATTTTGATTTGAATTTCAGGCATCTTAACATCACAAATTTTATTATTTTTAGAAACCGAAATAAGCCCTTTTTAATTCAATATTAAGTCATTATTTTTAAAAAATTAACCAGATACATAATAAATTATTAAAGATTTTTTTAATGCTGAGATTGTTTTTATTACTAAAATATTCGAGATTCTGAGATTCGATTTATTACCTAAAGTACCTTTTTTTTTCAACTCTGAATTTTTATGCTAGAAATACATTAATTTTATAGCTTAATTTTAATATATTCAAATAAAGAATAATTATACAATTTTCAAAACACTAATATTGTACTAATTTAAAAAAAAAAATTTGATTATTCTAAAAAAATCTCATGGTTGTTGGTCTCATTGTAATCTTATGGTTATCTCATAGTAATGTCACGGTCATTTCGTAAATCTTATGGTAATTTCATGGTCCTCTCATAGTCATATTGTAAATATCATGGTAATCATATCCTTTATTGGTATTATATATTTGCAGCTTACAACCACTTATCATTTTTAAAATATAACAAAGTCAAAAATTATTATTTGAAATTTATATATATTACATCATGTTCATATGAACTTTAAAAAACAAGATGAACAAAAAAGTCATTTTATAAAACATATCATTTTTCAAACCTTATTTACTAATCGATTTTAATAAAAATCTCAGTTTTTATTTGTATTGATTTTTACTTTTTTTGATTTTCTTTTTTTAAACTATAAATTAATAAAAAAAATTACATTTAGGGATTCATTTTTTTTTATAGGAACAAAAAATATATATGTTTAAAAACATTCCATTGTTAAATTAAATCAATACAAATGAAATCAAAATTTTTTTCTCATAGTAAAACTATTATTCATAGCAAGTTTAACAAAAGGCGTTTTATCTTAAAAAGCTTTAATAAGTGGTTTTAAAAAGTGATTTATAAGGCAATTTAAAATTTTAATTTGAAATATATTGATTTTAATCTTTTAATAAAAGCTGACATTAATAAGTCAGAATTCTATAGAGAATCGGTGTAGGTAAATGGAGTACCTTTGGTCGCGAAGCGACCAGACCTCCAAATGGCAACATAAGATACAGTGGCAGTCGGTCACTGCCCATTGATAATTAACACAAATTGCACAATATATAGAGAAAAATAAAAAACAAAAATATAAATACAGTATATACAATGCAAAAATACAAAATAAAAAAGAAAAACCAAAAATACCGGAAGCCGAAGCACATCATAGCACTCACGCAGAAGCAAAAAGAAATAAACACAAAACAAACTCGGTACGCAAACCTAATCAAAAAAATTTCCAGGACCAGAGATAGAAGTTAAAAAGAAAACAAGTCTACTGATTAATATTTAATACATGGCGTGGCCTCTTGCGAAACGTACAGAGAAATATCATAATCAATTTTATTTAATGCAGTAATTACGGAATTATCAGAACTGTTGAGAGATGTGTAGAAATTGTTAGAAATTTTAGCCACATAATCCCGAAAACTAGACATGGAAAGAGCAAATTTAATTTCCTTGTTACGGAAGAACCAGGGAGCATTAACAATCATACGTATAACTTTATTTTCCAATCTTTCCAAGACTTGAAAATTACTTTTTGCAGTAGAGCCCCAGACTGGACTCGCATATGCTATTATCGGACGAAGATAAGCTAAATATATTAGTTTTTTTAATTCAGTTGTTAGTTTTTGAGTGCCTGCCTAGAACAGAATATAATTTACGAAATTGAGTGTTAAATTTATCTCGGAGGTAGTCAATATGTGCTTTAAATGTTAGTCGTCTATCAAAAATTAC
This sequence comes from Caerostris extrusa, assembly GCA_021605095.1. NCBI lineage: Eukaryota > Metazoa > Arthropoda > Arachnida > Araneae > Araneidae > Caerostris > Caerostris extrusa. Next base: position 39,838 of record BPLR01009036.1, on the reverse strand, counting down.
ACCAAATACTTGGCTTCTTTAGACCAGGAAATATTAGTATTAGAGATAATTATGTTAGGTGGATTATAAACAGTTTTTCCTGGTAAATAGCACTGCTTCAGTTTTCGCGACATTAAGTTTAATTTTCCATTTTTCTAGCCATAATTCAAGTGTGTTGATGTAGTTTTGTAAAAATTCTATATCAATATTAGAATAACATGTATATTTATAAACATAAAATTCTAAAACAAAAAGTCATATATTTTTTGCTTGATTACAAAATCTAAATAAGTTTCATTTTTGTAAGAAAATTAAAAATTATAAATATTTCTTTTTACTATGCTATTTTATCACATGCATATATTTATATTGAAACAGAAACGTTAATAGATATCTATACAAGATGCATTAGCAGTTCATTTTCAAAGGGCCATTTTCATGATTCTTAACTATTTATTAGTAAATTAAATTAAAAGTTTTTGCGATTTAATGTTACAAATATATTTATTTAACTTACTATGGAATTTATTATGTAAACTTTCTGCAAGGCGTCAGGAATAGCGGCCGACCGACATCGAAATCAAAGAGCTTGTAACTTCGATCCCTGGCATCTTCATTGCAACATGTACCAAGTACTCGTATTTCTTATCAAACAAACAACTTCAATATTTGCCCATCGAAACCTTGCGTAAAAGAAGAAGCCATTTTACTGCTCATCATAATCAAAACTTTAGAACTCTCTATTTGAAGAAATATCGCTTTTACTCGAGGCTCGTCATCTGTTTTGGAAAAATAATTTGTTTCATCTTTACTGCCCTTTTATAAGATGTTTACACATGTGCTCTGAACAGGTTTTCCGGGTTATTTGTAGCGTAAGTAATTCAGAAGGCATACGTACAAGGTTTGATGGTAAAGTTATATAATCTTGAATAGCCGTTCGAAAGTTAAGTACTCTAGTTGGTAAGTTTCTCATAAAATATATTTTCTTTAAAAAACAATTATCGAAAGGAAACGCAGATATGTTGAATCAGAACTTTAATAAATATTTATACAAGATGCATTCGTTGCTCATTTTCAAAAGGCCAAAGAGTGAAAAAAAGGTTTGTTTTTAATACATTGATTTATTTATTTTGGTTTTTTTTTTTTTTTTTTAACAAAGGATGTTATTAGCAAACGAGTTTTGCACACATATTTACAATAAGCAAAGAAATAATATTACGTCAAAATCACAGTTAATAATCAATATAACTGTGGATTCCTTTTTTTTTTAAATTTTAATAATTAAATATAAAAAGGATGAGATTTATACAGGTAAAATAGAAACAAGATATTTTTTAATATTCCAAGATGTTATAGTGATTAAGGAAAGTATGACCAACTAGAAAGATAATTATCACGATAATTATATATTATTCAAAACGACGGTTTAAAGAGCAGAATAGTTGACTCAATTCATTACTCAATTTTAATTCTAATCCATCAACTAAAATAAAAACCTATTTTCATATATGATGCTTATAAATTGACATATTGAATGTATTCACAAAGCCTAAAGCATCGAGTATCATATTTAGTTTGGGGACAGGAGTGTTGTTGATGTTTTATAGTAATAAAATAACTGTCTTTTGATTTTTGTTGAAAATTCATGCAGGTTTTTTTATGTGATGCTATATATATCATTTTTCTGCTGCATACTGAAAAAATATAAAGAGATAAAGAAAATTGAAAAAGCAAAAAGTTTTCCAAAGAGATCTTGGTGGATTATATAATTTACAACTTTTTGCCATTCTACCCCTTTTTTTCCCTAGAAGAAAAACTCTAAAGTAAAAAAAAACTATGATATGATGCTTAAAAAATAGTTTTATAATTTTTCTACTCTTGCATATATACACATGGAGATATACTTGAAATATAGCATTGTTGTGAGCTAGCCGATAACTCTTTTATGATTTATTAGCATGAAAAGAACGCAAGGTGCTGAAAGAACAGATTTCAAACAAAAGTATCATTGCGCTACAAATTGTTTCATTACAAGAATATTGCTAATGTTCTCGTAGAACCACCACTGCAATACAAATGTTAAAAAGGTAAACTTCATGAGATGAAAAAACAGACATTCAAAAAAAAAAATTTGACAATGCTATGATGAATTGTACATTTCTTCTCGAACCTTTATACAGCTCTGGTGCATTGCTACAGATATGGCATTGTCTATATCAACAATTACGTAAGTCAGGTGGCTTTCTACTCCACAAAAATATGCAAATTTGAGAAATATTCTTGACTTTCAATACAAGCAAAAGCGGGCTGATTAATGGCATATCAATGTTGTCTGATGTATCTGCATCTAAAAAATTACGATTATGATATTTCTTCCCGCAAACATAGCAAAAGACCTCGCACTGTTCTAAATATTTTAAATTAATTCCTTACAACTGCCTAGAAAAAAAAAGTTCGCTTTTCTCCTAATTTGTCATTCGGGGTTATTACATGCAACTGATTCCATCAACATCTACATTTTTGAAATTTTTGATATTTTTTCATTTTATAATTTTATTAAATAAATAATTCTCTTTTAAAAAAAAAAGGGCATTTAATTATCTATTTTGCTTATTAACTCAAAGGGCATGAGACCACCGCTATGTTTCAACATTTTACAAAGAAGGAGCTAGTGGCCGCTACATTGGGGCAAGAATCTTCGTGTTAATCTACAATAAAGCATCTAAAAAAAAATCTGCAGTAGTGCCCATATCGAGTATTGTGATGCAATAAAGGATTTAATTTTTCAGTATATATTTCGGATCACTATATTTTTTGAAATCCTGTGTGATGAAATTCAGCTTAATTGATTATCATATAAGATTTTGTGCCATCAATTACTCCTTTATTAGAAAGATTGTAAAATCAGACATAAATATCTAATATGTCTGATATCGTTATCTAATCAATATATTCCTATATTTCAATAACACAAAATCTGGGCCTGAATGGTTGAGTGTCTAGCACTCTAGCGCTCTGTGTCACAGCGCTAATCCCAACGATATTGGATGTTTTCAGTGTTTGCAATGGTCACATGGATGTTTGCAGTGGTTCGGAATCCACTATAAACAGTTAGTCCTGGTCTAATAAGATCGCAGAAAGTTGCCTTGAGGTTTAGTCAGTCTTCAGCCCTCGTGGTTCCTCGCTAAAAGTGAAGCTGTATATTACCCTTAGCCAAGGACCAGTCGCCTGTGACGGGGTCTATTGGACCTGGTGTAGGCTTTCATGCACCATAGGATTAGTAACAACAACAACATACAAAATCTGATTTCAAATGACTAAACCGCCTTCTAAAACCAATATACTCTTTGAAATTATCTAAGGATTGAAGGTGTCTAAAGAAACTAAGTACTTAGGAATTATTCTTGATAGTAAACTTAACTACAGATCGCATATCTACAACCTTAGAAATAAATTCAATACTCAATTTAGAATTCTCTATCCTTTAATCAATAGAAATTCAGCTTTACCTCTTAATCTCAAAATTCTAATACACTGAAGTGACAAAAGTCATGGGATAGCAATATGCAAATTTTCAGATGGCAGTAGCATCGCGTAGAACAGGTATAAATGCGCAGTGCTTTCGCAGAGCTTTCATTTCTGTTCAAATTATTCATGTGAAGAGGTTTTGACGTGATGATGACCGCACGACGGGAATTAACAGACTTTGAACGCGGAATGTTAGTTGGAGCTAGACGCATGGGTCATGCCATTTCGAAATCGTTAGGGAATTCAACATTCCCAGATCCACTGTGTCAAGAGTGTGCCGAGAGTATGAAATTTCAGGCATAACATCCCACCATGGACATCGCAGTGGTCGACCGCCTGCACTTAACGACCGAGACCGGCGACGTCTGCAAAGAGTCGTAAATTCTAACAGACAAAGCAACACTGCGTCAAATAACCGCAGAAATCAATGTGGGACGTACAAGGGACTTGTCTGTTAGAACTGTGCGGAGAAATTTGGCTTTCTTGGGCTATTCCAGCAGAAGACCGACTCGAGCGCCTTTACTGACAGAACGACACCGCTTGCAGCGACTCTCGTGGGCCCGTGAGCATATCGGTTGGTCCCTAGATGAATGGAAAACCGTGGCCTGGTCCGATGAGTCACGATTTAAGTTGGTAAGAGCTGATGGTAGGGTTCGAGTGTGGCGCAGACCCCACGAAGCCACGGACCCAAACTGTCAGCAAGGCACTGTTCATGCTGGTGGTGTCTCCGTAATGGTGTGGGCTGTTTTTTCATGGAATGGACTTGGTCCTCTGGTGTGACTGGACCGAACATTGACTGGAAATGCTTATGTTCAGCTACTTGAGATCACTTGCAGCCATTCATGGACTTCATGTACCCAAACAACGATGGGATTTTATGGATGACAATGCGCCATGTCACCGGGCCACAACTGTTCGCGATTGGTTTGAAGAACATTCTGGACAATTCCCAACGAATGATCTGACCACCTAGATCGCCCGACATGAATCCCATCGAGCATTTATGGGACATCATCGAGAGGTCTGTTCGTGCCCAAAATCCTGCACCATCAACGCTTTCACAATTATGGACGTCTATCGAGACAGCATGGCTCAATATTCCTGCAGAAGACTTCCAATGACTTGTTGAGTCCATGCCACGTCGAGTTGCTGCACTTCGCCGGGCGAAAGGAGGGCCGACACGATATTAAGAGGTATCCCATGACTTTTGTCACTTCATTGTATATCTCTCTTATCTTCGTCCAGTATTAGCTTATGCAAACCCAGTTTGGGGTTCTGTTGCACGTACAAATTTTGAAATTATTCAAAGGCTTGAGAACAAAACTCTCAGAATGTTAACGAATTCACCCTGGTACTTTCGTAATGACGATATTAGACGTGCTCTCTCGATTCCAAGTTTAAGACAATTTGTTCCAAAATTTCTACTAAATTCTATCATGATATGCGAAACATCAATAACCCTGTATTAAATAGTCTATAAAAATTACGATTATGATATTTCTTCCCGCAAACATAGCAAAAGACCTCGCACTGTTCTAAATATTTTAAATTAATTCCTTACAACTGCCTAGATGAGCGAACTTTTTTTTCTTCTCCTAAGCTATCTTTTCTCCTAATTTGACCTTTGATCATTCTGTTTTATTACATGCAACTGATTTCATCAACATCTACATAAAAATTCTTTTTAAAAAAAAGGGCATTTAATTATCTGTTTTGCTTATTAACTCAAAGGGCATGAGACCACCGCTATGTTTCAACATTTTACAATGAAGGAGCCAGTGACCACTACGCGGCCAAGGATCTCCGTAATAATCTACAATAAGAAGGATTGAAGGTGAACTGGGAAATATTATGAGTCCTTTATATGGGTTATGGTAGCATATTACCCATTATCTGTTTGTCAAAACTCTGCATCCATAAACTGTGAATTTAGGTTGAAATAATTTAGGAGATAATATCTCCGAAAATCTCTTTTAATATTATTTATTATATAAAATTAGGTTTAATTGTTCTAATTGCAGGTCTAAACATATTAGCTGTTTACTATGTTTAGAGGTTTTTAATACTTCTTGGGGAGATTTCACGAAATATTAATTGTAAGTCCGTAGTGATTATATAAATTAGGATAACATGGGACAATTTTGGCAGGTAAACGCAAACATTAACTTTAACTGTTTATATTCAAAAATATTTTTTTTTTTAAATTTGGACAATAACCATAGCATTTTTATGTTACTTTTCTATTGTTTGCACGAATAAAGAAGAAAAACCATAAATTTTAGTTTAGTAAAACTAAATTTTATTTTTTGAACTTTTAACTGCCAGAATTGCCACAATTTTGGGGCAATTATAACAAAATCTCCTAATTTCTATTGTATTTGCACTGCACTGTTAGAGAAATCCTGACACAGGCATATTTTTAGCTATTTTAAAGGATGTTTTTAAACGTTTTCGATCTCCATTCATAACTAGGTCTTAAATACAAATACTAAACAGTACGAGCGACTGTTATTTTTTTTTTTAATTCTACAGAAACAAATAAAGACAAAAATTCGCATGCCTAACTTAAAAGTTCTGAACTTTTCTTCAGCATCAAATAATTTTAGGTTGATGAAACATCCAGGTCAGCATCCTGCTGGCCATAATTGTTCCAAAATATAATAAAATAGGGAAATTAAAGACCCCATCCCACTCGATCAACACTTGAAATCATCTTAAATAAACTCTGAACTGAATTTAAAAAAAAGGATGCTCTAATGTAACATTAATCCAAGAATTCACTACTATATTATTAACAGAAGTTAATAATATTTTTATTATCAATTCTATTTACAATAAAAAAACTAATCTGTAATAATTTTATACACTTCTAAACATGTATTTTAAATATTCAAACATATATTTCTTAGCATAATTTCATGCCTTCGTATAAAAGAAATTTTTTAAAATAAGAAGATGCCAACGAAGTCATTGACATTTGTTTAGTCTAAAATCAACAGAGCCCTTTTTAAAACTTCTAAAAGAAATCTATTAAAATTTCAATAACTCACTCATCTATCGACATTGCTATTCACACTAACCGACTAAATAGTTAAATAAACATATTTATTTCATCACTATCACTTCATTTTATTTCATCGCCAACTGATCGTTATTAGTTGCCATTCTAAAATAGCAAATAAATTCACTATCTGTTTAAGTATTGAATTACATAAAATGCCTAACTTCATGCTTCCGGTATAGTAAACCACTTGTTTTTCGTTCGTTTATCTCTTGTTTCAAGTATTTAACCTAAAGCATAAACAAATAACTCTTCAATACCCTTTTAGCAATCATCTGTTTATGTTTAATTTTCCTTTTCAGGCACTTAAAATATCAACGATGAGCGAAATTCACATCATCATTTGCAAACTGTTGTAAGATGAGGATATCTTGGATAATCATTCATCGTGCAATAGATAAAAAGGCGCCATTTTTTTTTTTTTTCTGCCCAGATTTTTCTGCCCAAAATGATGAAATTTGGCCAATTAGACGACGAAAAGGGTCCTTTGTTATGGATACTATCGTGGATTCTCCGAAAATGAGTTTCAAAGATCAGGCATTATCTGGTTTCCAAGAAAATAAATAGAGGTTGCTGACTTTAAATTTTAAAAAAAAAAATTTCTTTCGTCTTCTCTTTTTAAAGTCAAGTTAAAAATAGTTTTTTTTGAATTTAATGAAGTTATTTGTAAATACATCATATGGGTTAAGTCTTGAATTTATTTTTAAATTACACGAAATAAATCAATTAGAATATTTTTTCTTATTTCGAATTATAGAGATCATGAAAGTAAAAGTGTACAAAAAAAAAAAAAAATAAAGCCCAAGAAACTTTCCAAAGATGAATATATATTTTTTTTTCTAAACAATATTAATTTTATTCCTTTTAAGTTTTCAAAGTGCATGATCTTTATTATTTATATGATTTTATTTTTTGGTGCCTATATTATCAATTGAAAACAGTTTAATTTTTTACAAAAATCAAATAATCTTTTAGCAACAAACTTTACTTAGATTATATTGATTAATATTGTTATTCATTATGTAATTTTTCAATAATTATCTATATTATATTTTCATTGTTTTACTATAATAAATAAATAATTACTTCATCATCTCTTATTTACATTTTTTATCACATATTTATTTATTTTTATAAAAAACATTGCCTTAGTTAATTTATTTAATTGATGTAATGATTCCTATTGCTATTTCTATAAGCTAAACTACCTTACATTACAAATACCCTCTTATCAAATATTAATAATTTATTCATTGAACGTATAATAAGTTCCTCTTCTATGAAATTAATAACTTCTTCTATGAAATTATAATAACTTTTTCCGTGGAATTATAATAACTCCTTCTATGGAATTACAATAAAATTTTTGGGAATTATAATAACTTATGCACCATTGCTATGGAACTATGAAATAGATTTTCTAAAATTACTCTATAATTATTAAAAACTAACAAGGATAGGCATTTCTTCATACTGAAGAAATTCTAGTGAATCAAAGTTGTAACTACGAAAGGCCATGCTGGCATATGTTGTTGTCTGCAATGCCATATATATGTTATCAGTATATCTTTCCTGAATTAGGTTAAATGCTCTCATCAATATTGAAATTGCAGTATCAGCGTGGAAAAGTGGTATAATAATGTAAATCTCAGGATCAGTAGGCATACAAAATGTTTAAATCTTATCTGCGGAAAGTGGGAGGAGTTTCATTGGTATAAGAGGCTGATCAAAACTGGCATTTATAATCTGCAGAAGAAAAGGACACAGGGACACCAAAAGAACCTGCCGCTTATTTCATAAATCACTCCAAAAAAGAGGACAAGCAGCACATCAAGATAGTACAAACACCATCAACTATAGCAGCAACTTCATTAAATCCACCCTGTCATATGCTCAAATTCTCAGAACTTACCATACAAGTTACCTTTCCGCTACAAGCCACTAATAACTTAGAATTCACTACTCTATAACCTTGCGAGCCACCTTCAAAACTAATCTATTTACTATTTGCAGTAAGTTTACTGAAATTACTGAAGGAGTTTCCTTTACAAGGCTTAAAACTGTTTGCCAACAATAATAACATAATTAAAAGCAGAACTTTTGGAGTTTAGTGAGACGTAGGCAAGTATATCTAATTGGATATGGAGAAAAACGAAGCCCGTGGTGTAATCTTCCAAAGTTCCTCTTTTCTCTATTCCATTTTCATTAGGGAATTCTGAAAAATGATAAAAACCTGCTCCCCCTATTTTCAAACGATAAATCCTTTCTTTGTAAAATCTTAAATTCAAAGTTCCACGCAAGTGTCATAAATAGGCACCTTCACTTTCTCCACGATGGGAAATCTCCCTAAATGTTAACCAAAACCGAAGCAACCTTCTTCATTAAAAGATACAAATTCAAGAACTTCTTCCTCCGAAATAAAATCATCCCATGAAAAACAGATTAATCTATAAATTGATCATCACCTCAATTGAAAAATGCACATTAATTACTCGAAACAAAAGTTTGGAAAACTGTTAGGACTTTTTATACAGTAGTATCCTGAAAATGTGTTACACGCAAATAAAAGTTTGATATATACACTTCTACGATTAGACCTATTCTAATTTACACTCATGTCGATAAATTAAGGATAATTCAGAATCACACAGAAATTGAACTCTAAAATAAAAATTTCACCTGTAGAATTATCACACACATCTTGAAGAAGAATATGCAAATTATAGGAAACCACCAGATGGCGCGGATAGTACGTCACAATGACGAGAGTGTAAGAGAGGAGTATATAAGGAATGGTGGCAAAGAAGTAAAATTGTTCACAAGCGCTTTAAAAGACTTTCAGTGCAATAACCGCATAGTTATGGCACAAAGGAAGCATTTGGATGATTTTGTACGTGGTAGAATTATCGGACGACTGGAATGTGGACGTACCCAGCTGGAAGTATCCGAGGAACTTGGAATCGCCCAGAGTGTCATCTCCAGGCTTTGGCAACGATTCCAAGATGATGGTAATGTGAGTAGATGTTACAGCACAGGTCGCCCCCGAGTTACAACACCGAATGAGGACCGGTATTTAGCAGTTACTGCCAAAAGAAACAGACGGAGCACAGCATCAGACCTATCTCGTCAGCTCTCCTCAGCTACCGGTACGACAGTTTCAAGGCAGACCGTGTACAGACGCTTAGGGCACAATGGTCTATATGCTCGTAGGCCTGTCAGATGTGTTCCACTTACCGCAACTCACTGCCACCCTGGAGTAGAGAGCATGCATTGTGGACACCGCAACAGTGGTCTGGTGTGATGTTTTCCGACGAGTCCAGGTTTAGTTTGCAGTCTGATTCTCGCCGGACATTCATATGGAGAGCGCCAGGTACCCGTTACCACCAAAAGAACACCATTGAACGACACCGTTACGGTGGTGCAGGATGGCTCGTTTGGGGAGGAATTATTCTTGGTTCCAGAACTGACCTGCGTGTTCAGAGTGTGTAACGATGACAGGCCACATCTATCGGGATGTCATTCTGGAACTACATGTACGTTTGTTTCGGGCGCCATAGGTGATGAATTTCTGTTTATGGATGACAACGCCCGTCTTCACCGTGCAAACATTGCAGAAGAATGCCTTCAATTGGAGGATATCACCCGTATGGATTGGCCAGCATACTCACCGGACTTGAATCCAATAGAGCATGTGTGGGATGTGCTTGGCCGACGAATTTGCAGCCCGTCAACCCCTCCCACCTGTCAACCGGAACTTCGAGGGCATTGCTTGATGAGTGGTGTAATATTCCCCAAGATCAGATTGATAATTTGATACTCAGCATGCCTAGGCGTTGTAAGGCCTGTATTGCATCGTCCGGGAGACATACTCCATATTAACCATCATACTAACCATGTTATACTGTTTTTTGTAAATAGGTTCTTTTTTAAATTTGCTCCAGGGAGTAAAAATCGCAATTTTTATTAATTATGTCAAACATATAGCATCTTTTTTGCTCTTTACCTTTTGTTTAATAAATAGACTTTATAAATAAGTCAAATTTGTTTTGCTTCTGTTTCTTTCTTTGCCTGAACTTCATTATCCTTAATTTATGGACATGAGTGTATTTTTGTATGTACATAGTGTAAATCACACCTTCTCAGTAACAACTTAACAAAATATCATTTCAAGACTAAACCTCAGAGTCAAACAGTTTGTAGGAAACTTCAGATTTCACAAAATCATAGAAATTCTCACCATAAAACATTTCATAAACAAGATCTTTATTGAATTTTACAGTAGAAATAAGCAGCAATCACGCCTAGGCTTAACGCTTTGACCAATCACAGGATTCAGGTCTTCAGGTGCTGAGGTTCGTGATTGGTCGATGCGCAGTGTCTTGGTGTGAATGAAACTTAACTGACCATTTAAAAAACAGAAAACTACATTCCTGATATTAACTTTTTACTAGGAAAAATTCTTATCTAGACTTGTCCTTTTTCTACATTCAAGTCTTCAAAATTTCTTTTTCTCTGTGTTACGATTTCAATGTTGTGGAGTTTATTTAAAAGAAATGTGTTAACGTTCTTCAACACTGATTACTTTTTAAAAATAGATAAGTCATTCGCCTTTAAGTTAACAACATTTTATTTTTAAACACAGATAGCGATTATCGCGCAACTCATCTGGTTAAAATTTTATTGCTGTTTGAAGTCACTGAATCCTCCGTATCAGGGTTTGCTTCCTTTTTGGAGTGTCAGTTCATTCATTCTATCGCTCTTCTTTGTAAATAGTGACAAGTTTAATTTTATCTCTTGCTATTTTGATATTTTTTTTTTTTTTCTTCTGTCATTGATAAAGCATTACGCATAGCTTCTCCAGTTGATATGATTTTTCTTCTCGTTGAAAATATTTTTTTAGTAATGTGGTTATGACTTTTATAAAAATCTTCACCCCTTATTATTCTAAAAGAAAATACTACTTAAATAATTGAAAAATTTTCATCATTTTGTCATCAAATTTTCATTTTTTTTGTTGAAAGAGTGAAATTTAACCTAAAATTAACAAAATGAATGTCGTAGTGTTACTCGCTTCCTATAGCAAATCTTCATAGCTACACGTGCCCCCTGGGTAGTGCTAAATGAGTCACAACGATGCAGACTTTGCTTGTAGTATAAAGATTAATTGTCTGTATTGCCAGCTGCATTAGAACGACAACATTAACAAGTAAATAATTAATTTCACAACTGAGATAACAATTTCATCAGAAGTGAGTTAACTTCTAAAATGTTGTTCGTTTTATCAGTAAAACTACAACAACAGCCACAAGTTACAGTGGGATATTATTAATATTGTTTTAAAACCAATTTTCTGTTTAAAAATATTTGAAAAAGGGTAAATGCCCGACTCGTGGTTCAGTGGCAACGTACTCTGCTGGTTTACATTAAGGCTGAGATTCAATCCGCTGGCGGATTTGTTGTAGACACTGTTTCAAAAACGAGGAGATTCGATGGCGTTTGTGATGTTCCGCATCTTGCCTCGTGAGTCGGACTACCTGTGGGAGTTTTTCGGGTTTTCTGCCATACAATATGCAAATGTGACGCAGTTACCCCTAAAAGTCCTCCCGGAAGTCAATGCCCTCCTTCTTCAGCGACACGGAGCAGATGTCAGACTTCTACCTACGGGTGCTCCATTAAGACAGAAGCTGTCCCCCTTCTTCTCTCCTACGACAACAACAAAAGGGTAAATTCGTAGATGACAGGCTGTAATGTTTTACTAAATCATTCTGTTTTTCAGAAATGAAAAGTAACATTTGTTTCACTAAATATCTGTGGAAAAGCAGTTTGTTACTTTTTTTTTATTATGTATAATGAAATCAAATGTGCATAAATCATATAATTTTGCGATTATTTTTGTGCTGTCCGTGTTCTAGTAATGGTGAATAAATACATCCTGTTGACTTCAAAAAGTCTGGGCCCGCCCGCGGGCCAAATCCGGCCCGCCAATGTCATCCATCCGGCCCGCGACAGCGAATAGCTTATTGTTGCTGTAATAAGTTGAATAAAAAATACAGAATGATAACAACTCGGTTTTATTGACTTGCTAGGTAAAGCTTAATGACAAGCATAATACGCAGAAAATTTAACTTAAGCATAACAACTAACTGGAAATTATAGATAATGGCAGAAAAATTAAAACGGTTTTGGCCCTTGGTACTTACTGGAGTAAACAGTATGGCCCTAAGGCTGAAAAGTTTGGAGACCCTAGAGCCTTAGAGTATCAATTTTAGCCACAGAGAAAATTTAGACCTCTGATAAACATAATACACAGCTGCAAGGATAATCATATAAATTTCAAATCTTTGCATCTTTGCTCATGAGAGAGTCTGAGAATTTCGCATTACTATTTTTTTAGTAGTGTTGTCATTTCTTTACAAGATGTGATTTTTTGTATCTGATGCATCTAGAATGGCAATGTAGGAGTGCAAAAGGAATGCAAATGTTAGAGTGCTGCTTTCCTGAAGAATTTTGAGATTTGAATGCAAAAAGTGACTTTTACCAAAAAAAACAAAAACATTCAAAATCAATTTTTTTTTTTCTCCTGAGAAATAAAATTGGCTTGCTTCAGTATAATTTTGTTTTAATATTTCCTTTAAATATGACTTACATTCTAATTTTCACAACTATTCTTACGTGTTTACGAATTGATAAAGTACCTTTATCAATACCATACAGAAATTGGATGATATAAAACTCTTTGTTAATTAAATTCACTCTTAATACAGTCTAAAATTCATGCATTATAGATCACATTTGACTGTCCGCATTTAAATCCACATGGTCTTCTGTTAAGGAAAATTAATTTGGAGAAATGAGATACTAATTATAAATAGCAGCAATAAAAAACTATTTCTTTTCACTGCATTTTATTAGTGTAAAATAGTAAAATAATTAAATAAATTATTATTTTAAAATAAATCAAGAAAATTTCCTTTTCAATTTCTGTAAATGTGTTACAGTAATTAAGTCCATAAAAGTTTACTACTGGTTAGAATATTAAGAATCAATAAACTTTTCATTTGATATTTAATATTATTTAGATCATTTTTTGTTTCAATTTATTTATCGGCATATATCATGGAAACTCTTCATATGTATCTAGCTAAATAAAAACAGTTTAAAACTATTTATTAAATAATAAATAATTAATATATATATATATATATATATATATATATATATATATATATATAGTAAATAAATAACCTAAATAAATAGTTATTTAAAAAATAAATTATAATCATTCATTAAATAATTTATGAATGGTTAGAGTATAATTAATGTTTAATTAAACTATAACCATTCATTATTAAAGATTATCTTAATCTCCTGTGTATTTAACTAATGTAAAAGCAACAGTGGTTTCAATTAACACTACAATAATTAAAAGATTAGAAATGGCAAATATTTAATAACCAAGAACTAATCACAAATGCATTACAATTATGGCTGTCGTTATTTCTCAATTCTCTTAGATACCTGAAATTTACTTGTTGGTCCATCTAATCCTTGTAAATTAACACTAACTCCAAATATTAGTATTTATGGCAAAGCTTTAACCATCCCTCGACTATTTAATTTATTTAAATTTTTGCTTTCAGCAAGATAATCCTATACATAGTGTTAATTGTAATTCATTAGGATATTTCGGTTATCACTTAAAGCATTTTAATCGATGATATAATAACATAATTCTGTATGTGCCAATGGATATTGTAATGATTAAATGATTACAAATATCATCAAGTGTTAAACAAAAGTCATTATCATTTTACTATGTCTGATCCGTAATCCTTATCTAATTATTGCTATTACTTCCGACATGATTATTGGTGTGAAGCGATGCCTTCATTTATATAATGCTAAATATAAACTGCTGATGTTAAAAATATAAACTATGGATATAAGCTATAAGCTAAAAATATATATGCTATATATGATAAACTGCTGATAAATTGCTGACTGACCTTTAGTGCCCATTTTTTTGTTAGCAATTACTTAAGTATTCAAACTGATACTATTAATTTAGTTTAATATTCTTCAATTTTCAGATTTTCCAATTCCACTTCCATACAACACTAATTATATGTACCTTTAAGGGCTGTATAATTCTTTAGACGTTTTTTCAATCATTAAAGAGAACACTTTTTCCATAATAAACAGAAATATTCAAGATGCTTAAATACAAAATATGAATGTGGGTAATGTACTTACCTGTTGTACATTATCCAGTTAAAATATATCTGCAAAAATTCTTCTGCTATCAGCAGCTGGACAACAGGTTGAACAGTTTAGGATCCCATTTTTCTCCCCAAAAAAACTAGCCACACTTTTTCCTGACCTTTCAGTCCATGCAGATAACAGGAAAATAAAAAAGGAGAGGTCTTTATCGGCCTGAGCGACCCGTACCAGTTAATGCCTCAGAATGTTCTTTCGTAGATGTTCTCTTTCTGATTAGAGGCACAGAAAGAAAAA
Source organism: Caerostris extrusa (assembly GCA_021605095.1). Lineage (NCBI taxonomy): Eukaryota > Metazoa > Arthropoda > Arachnida > Araneae > Araneidae > Caerostris > Caerostris extrusa. The sequence continues at coordinate 24,756 of BPLR01009036.1, read as the reverse complement.
AGAAAAAGAAAAGGGAGTGCAGGAAGCGTTCACTTATCTGGCTTCGTATTTTCAACTCAGATTAGATGATGTCTTGATCACGTGCCGCGGATCTTCGGGAAAAAACTACAGGTTTTGTGAAAGGAATCCAGCGTGTGCAGGATGAATGGTTGATTGGGCATCTCTTCCAACAAGTACATGAATTGGAAGAGTCGGTTTCACCCAATTGAAGTGTGCTTGGTCCAATGGAGTTATATCCTCAAACGTTTCTGGTAAACATATCAATGGAGGAGGTTGATGGATGGTCGTTGTAGGGTGCTTTCGTGTCAAAGGTCTAAAAGACACTTGTGCCTCTCGTGTAAAAGCAATTGCTGATTTATCTTTATACAAGGATGGGCAAACTACGGCCCGCAGGAAAACTCCGGTCCCCGGAAGATTCTATCCGGTCCGCAGATAGAATTTTAGTTTGATGGTCCGAGGCAAATTACAAGAAATATATAATTATATATTATATATATCCTTTCTACTTTGATTAAATACTTTTTTTCTTCCTTATTTTCAAAGGACTGATGATCTTTCTACTTTCACTATTTTTGTTCACCAAAACATAAATTGACGGAAATAGCAAGCACAGACAGCTTTCCATCGGTAAAATATTAAAACAGGAAGTTCTTTGTTAGTTATAGCTGTAGCTTGGCGTAAGGAATAAGTGTTTTCAATTATGAACCTTAGAAAGAATTATTTCAGAAGTAGACTGACGGATGAGCATTTCGCCTCGTTCCTTAGAATCAGTACATCACACTTCGAACCTCAATATATGGTATAATGTCAGCGAGCGATCTCTTCTAACAAGTACATGAATTGGACGAGTCAGTTTCACCCAATTGAAGTGTTTTGGTCCAATGGAGTTATATCCTCAAACGTTTCTGGTCAACATATCAATGGACGAGGGTGATGGATGGTCGTTATAGGGTGCTTTCTGTCAAAGGTCTAAGAGACACTTATACCTCTCGTATAAAAGCAATTGCTGATTTATCTTTAGACGTAACCTACATATGTTTCATATAGGTTTCTGGGAAAGTTTAACATTTTTATAAGTATCTAAGTTTATATTTTTTTGTAATTCTTTTTTGTGTGTATATGGAAGCTTTGTTGTCTCCCTTCGTTTTTACTATAAAAGATTGTGGGACTTTCTGTTTTATTGGGCCTCCCTTAGAGTTATTTTTTTTTTCTGTTTTTCTATGGTAGATTTTACGATTTCAGAGAAACTTGGTTTCTTTTCAAACATTTTTTTAAGCTCATTGTCAGCTCCGATTAGTACTTTGTCACCTCATCGTCAGTCACCTCATCAGTACATTGTCACCTCCGAAAGTATAAATGGTATTATTTTAAGTATAATGGCAGCGAGTGCTCTTGCAACAAGTACATGAATTGGACGAGTCAGTTTCACCTAATTGAAGTGTGTTTGTCCAATGGAGTTATATCCTTAAACGTTTCTGGTCAACATATCAATGGACGAGGGTGATGGATGGTCGTTATAGGGTGCTTTCGTGTCAAAGGTCTAAAAGACACTTGTGCCTCTCGTGTAAAAGCAATTGCTGATTTATTCTTAAACGTAACTTACATATGTTTCATATAGATTTCGGTGAAAGTTTAAAATCTTTATAAATAAAACACAAATGTGCTTGGCAAAAAATGGAAATAACTCATTTGTATATTGGCGAATGGCAATAGATATTATCATCATCATTGGCACAACAGCCATGTGGTAGGCCAAGGCCTTCTGCCTATTGGCAGATTTCAAGACGGGAGATGTTTTTTGTAGGGGCATAGTTGTTATTTTTTTTATGCTTGAATTTTTAATTGTATTGAAACATAAAAAAAAAAGAAAACATTAGTTTTACGATTTCTTACAAATGCTTATCAATTAAGTTATAGGAAACTAATTTGAAAATTGTTTAACGTCTAACCGAGTAATACATCGTGATTTAAATTAAAATAAATTAATTAATTTTAAAATTGATAAAACTGACATTAATAAAAAAATTAAAGCTTGGAATAATTTTTTAAACAAAGCATGCGTTTAATTTTTTAAAAATTACTTTCAGAAATAGACGAATTGTTCAAAAGTATCAATTACGGTCATTTAATAATCATCTTTATCATTGGTGCAACAACCGCATGGTAGGCCAAGACCTTCTGCCTACTGGCAGATTTGCAGCAGAAGAAAGATGTTTTCCTTTTACGAGTAAGGTTGCCAGCCTTACCCCAATAGTCATATTAGACCGAGACTTACGGCTTAAAGTGGATTTTGAACCACCATATATTCGATATCCATGGGACTGCCGGGACTCATACTCGAAACCTGGGAGCCGAGTGCCAGAACATTAGTCACTCGGCCATTAGGCCCAATATATATTACGAGCAAGTAAAATTTTTTTTAAGTTGAAAAACAAATTGGTTAAAATGACAAATTTTAGAAGAATGTTTCATTTTTTAACTTTTCTTTTTATAAAAAAAATACTAAATGATTCTCTAAATTAATAATAAATAATATACTAAATAATACTCAAAATTTTCTTGAAAGAACTGCTTTTTGAAGTTTTCATGTCCTACTGTATTATTTTTATCATATTTTTAAAGAGGCTATAGAAATTAAAGAGAAAAAAATGGAATTATAAAGAGTTCTTTTATTTTTCTAATCTCATAAAATATTCTCAGTCATAAGCAGTTAATTTTACTTATATATTCAATCTTTGTTTATAAATATGTAAATGTCCGAAATAGTTTCTATTATCTATGTCTTAAATGAATGCTTCACACATAATAGATGAATAAGAAGAATTGCAGAAAAGCAAAAAATTTGGCAGCAGGTTAATTATTTTTATGTATACGAGTATCTCCATCGCTTCAGTTACCGTAACACTATTGCTGAGCAATATTCGCCGGTGACTGATATCGCAGATTCTTTTCGCTTGCAGAGCGATACGTCAATCATCCATTGGCAATTTTTTTTTTTGGAAAATTATCTACGTCTAACCTCCTTTTATGACGTCACTTAAAACATGTATTTCATTGAATCTGACATATTCAGCTGTAGGATGAGTGGTGCATTCTAACGAGGAAAGATACAAACTAGGCTGCAAATTACTAGATTATTGTTCACTGATAGATCCGGTCTGCCCATCAGAGTGAGTTACAAACTTTCATCCGGTAATAACGCTTCAAGAGATTCCTTTCTATTGTGGACGGATTCACTAAAATGTCTCATCCTTTTTATAAAGAAAAGAATTCAGGACCCATCATGTCATATGATAGTCACGTGTTTAATAACAGATGTGGAAGGGGAGGGAAGCGAACAAACATTATACAAGTCCTGAACTAATGACAAACTATTGATAGTTTATACAATGAAGAAACAAGAAGTGTGTTGCAGTATTTCAGATTAAAAAATAATGCGATATATTCAAATTTAAAATAAGGTTATGATTCACTAACACAAAGACATTTGCATACAACCTCAAGTTTAAAACAAAAGAGTGTTTATTATATAAAAATTATTAAAAAATTGCTTGTATTATTTGCATTTTGTTGCCTACTTATTATGAAGTCAGTGAAGTAAAAGAACGATTTACGAATTCTTCAAAATGTTTTCACAAATTTTGAACTCATTTTATGAATACGCAAGATTTTATTTAAATATAATATTTTATTTATTTAAATGTGTATATTTTTATTTACATTTTTTGTGGTTACTGTTACTCATTCTTAATTTCTTTTTCCAGTTCTTCAGACCCCCTTGCCCTAAATCTGAAAACTGCAGCCATTAAATGATAGATCCTTTCTAAAGTATCATTTTAAATATACAAAATGTTAAAAAAACAAAAAAAAAAAAAAACATTAAAAATACTGTAGAAAAATGTAAGATATAAATTAAACTATGGCATATGAAATAGGCTGTAACATTAAAAAAATTTTTTGTTCAAACTATTGTGCAGTAACTTACAGGCACTACACAGATAACGCAATGTATTCGCATTCTATGTGAGAATAAATGACTTCATTCGGTAATCGAATGAGTAACCGAATGTTTGATACTGAATTGAATCGAGCCGAACTAAACTGAACTTTGTAATTGAACTGAAAGGCAGTTATATACTGCGCTGCACAATAATTTATAGCACAGTAAGAATGCTATTTGAAAATATCGTATTGAAATCGCCATAATTTCGAAATACTGATTAAATTAAGCGATCTTTACATGCATCGATTGCGAGATTTGAATATGTATTTATTTTTTAATAGAGATATATTAGCACTTATTGCCCACTTTTGTAGAAGATAAAAGACAAAGTTTAATTCTACTTCAGTAAATCTCCCTGTGGGGACGCTCACTTTATTTGGGTTTAATGTGTTCTGTCTCCATGGGGGTCATCGCTGTTCCCCCATACCGGCAGCCAATTGTACCAAATGAAGGGCATTGTTGTAGTACCCTCATCTGGTAGCCCGTGGCGGTGTTTTTCCTCTGCTGAAGGGGAAGGGGGTGCTGTCAAGATAATTGGTCTTCAGCTTTCCGTATGCCTTCGGGCGGGCTGGTGATTTTATTTGAATTATGCTTCAATAAAATATGATATGGAAACATTTTTAACAGATCTCCAAACAGTCCATTGATCTCCATTAAGAACCACTGATATATGTATCACGTGGTATTTTTCTAAAACCACTTTGTTCCTGACTTAGAGAACCCTGCACCATTGCAAAATGCGCACAGATGATGGAGTAATAGATGCAATTGACACAATGAGCTCAGACCAAATCCCAAGTGAATGAATGATACTGTGTCCCAGTTAGTCATCGCATCTTTGATAATAACGCGCTGTGAGAGACACTCTGACATTCGTAGTGTCTTCTTTTTGTTTCATTTCATTTCGCCTCTTAACATTGTGTACAACCATGTTACACCATCCCATGCCAACATGTAGATCGAAGACATACCAATGGTAGTATATCTCCGATCTAAATGTCTATTGGTCCTAGCCCAATTTCACATTCTCACGCAAGTAGAAGTTCTCATATTGTGTACAAATATATACACAATATGACCATATGTGAGGTATTGATACTATCAGTTCAAATGCAAGTTTTACTTCCGCATTGCAATTCTCCTCTTTTACATACCATCTGTATGCTGCTGTACTTCTATTAATTCATTCAAAACCAAAATTTAATTATTGGCATGTTGGAAGGAAAGGTATTTGTATATGAAATTTCTTTGTAATCAGATTACACTGTTTTGGAAGCACATTTTATTTATTTATTTTTAAGAATATATCATAAGTGAATTATTATTAAATAAAAATAACCTTTTTACGAAATCGAGAAATTATCTTAACTTTCATTTTTGGAATCTTCCATAGAAGTAATTCATTGTCCGTAATTACCTTTTCAAACTTATATATTATATTGCAACTTAATGCAAGTCATCTGAAAATTAATATTTGTTTATAATATTTTATCCTGCAAATATTTAAAATATAAAAATTATACAAGAGGTTAAAGAGGAAACTATAAACTGCAGTATTTATTTAGCTTCATCAAATATTTCAATCACTAAATGATACACGCTTTAAGTAAACACAGGGTATTACATGGATTGGCAGATTGATAAATATTATTGTCATTTGGTGCGTTTTGTTATCTTAATAAGTTGTTATCGTACTTAAATTTCTGTTGATATCACCGCAAAAGCAAAACATGTGAAATAACAATATTTTTTTTTTTTTTTCCTCTCTCTTTAAAAGTGGATGAAGAAACTCATCTATGGATATGGTTCAGAGTATTACATTACGACATATTTCCATAAATTCTAGAATGTTATTTTTCTGTTGAAAAACTTATTAATTTTTTTTTTCTATTGAAACTTTTTCTAATGAATCATAAACTAAACAAATTTCTGATGAATCAGAAATAGCGAGACTAAAATGCTCGCTAAATTTTCTGTACTATATTTTTATTTACGTTTTATTGCACTATTTAATGACTGGATGTTTGGTGCCATTCGAATGTTGCACAAACATGGATGTTTTGCTGTACTTCAAGGCTAATGAGTAGACTAAGTTAAAATTCGAAGAAATTTCAAAAGTAAATATTTTAATGAAAAAATGCTCAACGGAAATTAAAAATATTAACCACATTCTGAATTTTTTTGTGAAGTATATGTCTATAAATCAGCAAAAACACCGTAAAACCAGCAGGCATGATTTTCGGCCCGAAAAGATAAAAAAGATTTCGTATAATATGCTGGAGATTCACACAGATATGTACATATCATATACATATTTTTTGAATTCGTATATATTAGTCATATGTATAATTCTCTAGAATTTTTAAAAATTTTATTTTTATAATCATATTTATTATAATAATATATATATTTTTATACAATTTTTTTTATTTATGATCATATTTATTATAATAATATATATTTTTATACAATTTTTTTTTTATTTTTATAATCCTATTTATTTTTCAATTCCTACTATTAGCTCACACTCTCCCTATATATATATCGCGTTCAAATTTTTAATGGTTACTAAAATAGCTTTTTTATTTCATCCATTCAAGTTCAAATACATTTTTTTGAACTTGTAATGAATGATACTTGATGTTAATACAGTTTTTTCGAATAATAATTCATTCATTAAATTTAATTAATTAACTTTTTTTTTTTAGATTTAAGTAGCATGTATCCACCAATAGATGTCGCCAGATGCAAGAGGAAAATTTCAACTTTATTTATAAAGGACTTTTCTGCAATATAGTGAAAAAAGTAGTGATTGACTTTTAAAAAAAAAAAAAAATTTATATTACTTGTTATAATATGTGTTGTAAAAAAGAATAATCATAAATTATTTAAGTTAGTTTAATAATTTTATTATTATTTTTGTAATATTTTTATTAATTTTATTTTTATAATCATGTTATTAATTTTATTTTTGTAATCATAGATTTTTATTTTTTATTTTTATAACCATTATTAGAATGAACAAAACTACAAAAAATGCAACACCTTTCTTCATTATGCAAAAATCATTACTTTGATTTAATTAAGCAAGCTGATGTCTAATTGCTACAATTCTACAATCCTGACTGCTGAAAAAAACATTTTTTTTTAATTTTTCCTATACCTTTAAGACAAGGGTTGAAACATAATAAATTATCTGTATTTCTTCGAAATCTGAAAATGAAAGATGAAGGGGGAGGAGGGTCACCCCAGTCAATTCTTAAATTTCATTTTTATCCTATATAAACTTTTAATGTAATTATTATTATTATTATTTAGAAATGCCTTTCTTTAAAAATATTTATTATTGTCAAAAATTTATTAAAATAACACTATAGCAAATTTAACGGATACAAATTTAATACTAAATTCTTTTTCGAAATTTTTTAATACATTTCTGAAAATATTAACTTCGCAAAAAAATGTTTATCCAACTTAGATTCGAAAGAAAATGTCTATTTAAATCAACTTCCGAAATTTGATGAAAATAATAAAAATAAAAGGAAATATTATAAATCAAAATGACATTTTTTTTATGATATTCACATAATTTATTCAATATGATAAGGATTTTGTAAATTATTAACGTTGCCCAATGCTAAGGTGGAGGGAAAAAAAGTTCGTTGCCGTGACCAGGATTCGAACCTGGTTATTGCGGCCACAACGCAATGTACTAACCACTATACGATCACGGCTACGACACGAATTCTGAGCAAACTCGTCTGATTCCCAAAAGATAAGAAACTGATCTACTTTTTGGATTGGAAATCGAGGTGTGGTAGTCAAGCGTAACGGGCGCCAACATAACAAGAACCGTTCTACTTACTTTATGACAACTTCCTTAAATTAATTTTAATTTAAAAAATCATTACAAGAAATGAATTTTTTAACAGAAATAAATTTGTAGATAAAGTGCACATATTTATATTTACATTTACATACTTTATTTTATATTTACATTTACATACTTTATTTTATATTTACCTTTACATACTTTATTTACTTTTATATGCACATACTTATAATTACATACTTAAAGTGTACATATTTATATTTTGTACATCACAAAAACTTCAACCAAAAGCGTAAAAACCCATTGTTTAAAAAGAAGTTACGATTGAGTAATCATTTAAAATTGTACCCTTCCTTTTTTTTTTGCCAAAATACTGTATATAGTATTCATTGATACGCTAAAATTTCTTTTCTGGGTGAATTTTCAAGGAAACAATTAAGGAATTCCGGGTAATAAAGTATTTTTTATAGAGTTTAATGAAAGAGTTAGTACATTACTTTCTAAATATTGCATGATTGTAATAATTAAATCTGTCTAATATTACTTTTTATCACTAATAATAGTAATAACACGACAATAAAAAAATAGTTTTTTTTTTTTTTAATTAAGGTGATGACAGGAGTATATTTATTTATTGTGATTGAATTGTAGAATTCAGGTTGCATTTTAGAAAGTTTGAAATTTGCATTTTTTTTAATTATGAATTAATATATTAATTCCCACACTATTGAGCCACGCATTTCGTTTAAAAAGAGAAAATGTTGACGTCTCCAATACTCACTTTATCTTTCTCTTTCATTTTACTTTATTAAGGTAAAGGGTCGAATCATTTTAATCTCAAATGCACGGAACGTAGTCATTCATTAAAATTAAAACGTTCAAAATATTAAGCTGCGAAAATTATTTCTGTAATTAGCTTCCATAATATATAAGTGCATCATTTTTTTTAGCGTACTATTTAAGGATTGCATCATTTTAGCATATTATTTAACGATAGCATCATTTTTAGCGTACTATTTAAGGATTACATTATTTTTAGCGTACTATTTAAGATTGTATCATTTTAAATGTATTAAATAATAAGTGCCTTATTTTTAAGTGCAACTATTCATGCATACAATATTTTTAAGTGTATTATTTGTTATTTGTGTATTAATTAAAAGTGTACCATTTTTAGTTTATTAATAAGTACATTATTTTTCAAAATATTATTTATTGTAAGTACATTATTTTTTGTTCTAGTGTGGATCCGGGTTAGAATAGCCCCACTGTAGCCCATGCATGCCGTAAAAGGCGACTAAAATGGGTACCCAATGCCCTGAGGTATCGCCGAGTGGGGTAAAATCAGACTTCTTCCTTTGGGTGGCCCACGTCTTTGTGCCGCAAGATCAGGAAAAAAAAGAAGCTGCATTTTTTTACCCTTTATCATGACTCGTCACGGGTTCTTGGACTTGATCTAGATATTACTGTCCACTAAGTGGGATAAGAAACAACGACAAACGCATTACTTTTAAGTGTATTAAGTAATAAGTGTTTTATTTTTCAGTGTGTTCATTAACAAGTTCGCTATTAGTTTTTAAATATATTAATTAAAAAATGCATTACATTTAACGAGTAGCTAGTAACGATGGTTTTCACGATTAGATATTAACTATGAATTTTGTACCATTATTTAACAATGGCAAATTAAACAGTATTTTTTTTTTTTTTTTTTTTTAATACATTTAAGGACTCAAAATCACCGAGTTTAAAAGAACAAATTTTTCAAAACCTGATATGAAATCAACATAATTTTTTATAAATTCTTTGCGAATATTTGGTAAAATTCCATAACATTGAAGAACAAAATATTAAAATTGATTATTGTTTCTAAATAAAATATTATTCAACGGATTCAAATCATTGGTTTTAAAATTTCTGCTTTGATTTCCTGGAAATATGACTTCAGAAAATCCGCTTTCAAATAATACATATATATATATATTTGAAAGCGGTATATTGGAAGCGATTAGATATGTAAGTTAGAATCTTGATGTTTTCGAGTAAAGAAACCCTTACCGTCAACTTCTAGAAGAAATACTTTGCAACACGCTTTGAAGAATGCTTTGAAATGCACTGCGGGTGTTCAGTGGTCTTTTTGGCATGCTCATTTTTATAAAGGAGAGAATAATTTCTTCTTATAATGCATGTCTTTGTGAAAATAGAAGAAACCAACCTGATGCCAACCTATGAGGTATTTATTCCAAATTACATTCACAAAATGTAAGGCTTAACAGGGCTTCGGCGATCCACCCTGTGAAACATTGAATCTGTCAGATCTCTGCTTCTGTGTCAATGGCGAATGACCTCAAAATAAAAATAGTCATCATTTGAAAATGACAAATTGAAAATGACATTGCTAGAAGTGTTTATTTTTATCAAAACTTCACGAAAAACACATTACATCAAATTTTACATCTTCTTTTTATAATTCGTAACTCTCATTAGATGTAATTTATTAAAATTTTAAAATGAAGTATTCTATATTATTTAGTTACATTTTTAATAGAAATTTATGATAGCAAAATTTTCAGTGAATGAAAATACTGTAAAAATAATTACAAACCAAATTGACGTGTTAGCAAAAATTAATATTTTTAATAATGCTATTGAAGTACTTTTTTTTCTTAAACTTCAAAAAATTCATAGAAAATTACATTTATTTTACTAGTATTTTTTTTTTAAAGCCTTCGGGCAGGACGTGTATACACTTAGAACTTACCTTAAAGGTTTTATGGAAGTAAAAATAAGCTATCAGATTGAGTAAACACAGCATATTAATTTTAATTAAATAAGTTCAGCAGTAAATATTTCCATGTTTCAAGCTCGAGTTTAAGCTATTCTTAAGGTTTTTTTTTTTTTATTCTGTGTAAACTTTAAATATAATTATTATTTTTATTATTATTATTATTTAGAATTTGTATAATATAAAAAATATTTATTATTTGCCAAAATTTTATTAAAAAAAAACTATAGCAAATTTTACAGATACAAATTTAATATTAGATTATTTACGAAATTTAAATAAATTGTCAGAAAATATTAATTGCGCCAAAAAAATATTTATCCGACTAAGAATCGAAAGAAAATGTCTATTTAAATCAACTTCCGAAATTCGATGAAAAAAAAAAATGAAATATTTTAAATTAAAATGACATACTTTTATGATATTCGCATAATTTATTCAATCCGACAAGAACTTTATAAATTCAAAGGTAAAAAAAAAAAATAATTATAAATGCAAAGGTATAAAAAAAGATGAATTCGTTGCCGTGACCAGGATTCGAACTTGGGTTGTGCGGCCACAACGCAATGTACTAACCACTATACGATCACGGCGACGACACGAATTCTGAGCAAACTCGTCTGATTCCAAAAGATAAGAAACTGATCTACTTTTTGGATTGGAAGTCAAGTGTAACAGGCACCAATATAAAAAGAACCGTTCCGCTTTCTTCATAAAAACTTCCTTGAAATAATTTTATTGCACGTTAAAAGAAAGGAATTCTAACAGAAATAAATTTGTAGATAAACTGCCTACTGTTATTGTAGTTTGTACATCATGAAAACTCCAACCAAAATCATAAGAATCAATGCAATAAGTAATCATTCAAAAATGAACCCTACTTTTTTTAAGCTAAAATATATAATATTCATTGATTTGCTGAAATTGCTCTTTCTGGGTGAATTTTTAAAGTATTCGTGTTAAATAAAGTTGTTTTTTTTTCTAGTTTTTTATCTAATGAAAGAGGTGAATTTTAGTTTTTTAAAGTTGTTTTTTTTTTTTTTATCTAGTTTTAAAAGAGTTTAATGAAAGAGGGGTGAATTTTAGTGAATTTTTAAAGTATTCGTGGTAAATAAAGTTGTTTTTTTTATCTAGTTTTTTAAAGAGTTTAATGAAAGAGGGGTGAATTTTGGTGAATTTTTAAAGTATTCGTGTTAAATAAAGTTGTTTTTTTTATCTAGTTTTTGAAAGAGTTTAATGAAAGAGGTAGTACTTTACTAGCGCATGACTGTATTAATTAAATCTATCATATATAACACATTAATAATCATAACATAGTAATAAAAATGTACTATTTTGCCCAAAAAGAAAGACCAATTATTTTTTTTTCAAAAACTCTTTATTTATTCTTCCAAATTTATTTCATCGCCTTCAAAGTAATCTACTCCGAACACAATGCACTTATGCCAACTTTTTTTTTCCCAATCCTCAATGCATGCTAAAAAGTCATCGACAGGGATGGCTTTCAAAGCGGACGGCGATTCACGTTGAATCTCTTCAATCGACTCAAAACGGTGTCCCCGGAATGATATCTTTGAGTTTAGGAAATAGCCAGAACTCGCACAGTGGGAGTACGGTGGTTGTGGAACGATATGGGTTTCATTTTTGGCGGAAAAGATCACGAAGAATCAATGCAGTGTGAATTGGCGTATTCCGTGTTTTCGGTACCAATCGAGATTTGACGCGTTTGAGGCCTAAAATGAAATTGACCGAACCTTTTGAAATTCCAACATCATCAGAAAGGTCTCTAATTATAAACTGACAGTTTGCAAGTAGCAAATCTTTAATTTTTGGACGTGAGCTTCGTCGGTTGACGTGGATGATTGACCAGGGGGCTCTTCGTCTTCAACGCGCTCTCTGCCTTCTTTGAACTGCTTATACCACTTCTGAACAATTCTTTCCGATATAGAAATTTTCACCGAATGCCTTCTGCTACATTCTATACGTTTCGCCGGAATCAGTTTTTAGCCAAGCCTCACAAAGACATGCGTAATTCAAACACTAATGAATATTTTGACATCAAATTTCACACTGATGTCAAGGACAGTGCCAGCAACCTAAAAAGAAAAAAATTGAAATTCCATAATCCCCAGGAATTTTAAATTGAAAATTGGTCTTACGTTTTAGACACAATAGTATAAAACATTCATTGATTCGATTTCTGAGTAAATTTTCATGAATTGACGGTAAATAAAGTTGTTGTTTTTTTGTCTAGGTTTTTTAAAGAGTTTAATGAAAGAGATAGTACATTAGTGCATGATCTTAATAATTAAATCTGCCGTATATTATTAATAATATATTAATAATACTTAGATGGCAATAAAAATATAGTCTTTTAAATTTCGAAGAACGCAAATGTATACTTATATTTTTTTTTTTTATTGAATGAATTGTAGAATTCAGGCTGCATTTTAGGAACTTTGAAATTTGTATTTTTTTTTTTTTTAAGAGAAAGTGTTGCCGTCTCCATTACTCATATTTATCTTCCATTTTACTTTATTAATCTAAATGGTTGAGTCATTTTGGTATTCGATTCAACTTTATTTCCAAATACACAGAATAGTAGTCATTCATTAAAATTAAAATATTCAGAATATTAAACTGCGAAAAATTACTTCCGTAGTTAGCTGTATGTATAAGGGCATAATTTTTAGTATTTAATTATTGCATCATTTTAAATACATTAAAAATAATTTAAAATGTATTAAAATGTAATATACATGTAATTTCTATTTAATTATTAAATTAATTAATTAATGTAATACCTTGTATCAAATTCTTTATTTACTTTTCAATACGATATATATATATATATATTTTTTAATTATTAACCTTATGGAAATGAAATTGCTCGATCATTTTCGGGGTTTTTTGTTGTTGTCAATAGTAGATGCAGCCACCGACCTTCATATATCTAAGCACCCCTATTCTTTATTGATACAAATATTAAAAATTTACAAAAAAAAAAAAAAAAAAAAAAAAAAGAAACTTCAAAACATATTTAATTCCATAAATAACAAAATATTATAATTTAAATAGTTAATTGTTCATTAGAAATATAATTACAATACGACGTCGCTATAACGGTGTCAACAAGCGACAAATGGTATGCGTGAATTAAAAACTAAACCCATTGTTTGTAAAATAAAGCGATCAATAAACGAAAGTATTGATTTAATATTGTGACACATTTAAAATGTTACCGAATGTTCCAATTTCAAATAATGTTATATTAAAGAATAATTGAAAATGAGGAATAATCAAAACACAGTACTTGCGTTTTTGTAACTGGTTTTCATTTTCACTTTGTTTCTTTCGGAAAGCTAAACTACGGTAATTGTGCGGTCTTTTTAATACTCTGCTTTGTAATCTAATTGATGATACAATATTGTAATAAATGAGTTGAATTCAAAATACCGTAAAATATTATACAATACTATTTTATTAGGATACATTATTACACAAGTACATCTGAATCTACATTTGCCTCTGATTTTAACACTTAGACTTCTCACAGTTGTTTGAAAAAGTGACGAATGTATTACTAAAAACGTGTTTATTAATAATCACGAAGCCTACAGAAACGCATTTACGTAATTAAATGCATTTCTATAGACCTGCTTAAAAAAAAAAAAAAAAAAAAGAAGAAGAAGAAAAGGCTGAAATCTGTATGGCAAATTTCAACTTATCATGTGTGAACGTTCGAGAACGGATGAATAAACTCAGGAATATGCCAATGTTTAATAACGCACGAGATATATGAATCAATTGATTGGAATACCACAAGAATGGCCAAATTCAAATAGCCTCATGAATATAGCAATGCCGAATAGATCAAGAACTTCTTGAAGAATGAATTGTTCAAGAATCTCTAAAAGAATATACAAAAGTAAGATAAATGTCGTCGCAAATGAAGAATGAAGTATTCCAAATTCTACAAGAAACATTATCGCATACAATACCCAAAAGAATATATCAAAGTTTGAAAATTCTAGGCATAAACGAACAATGAAGTATTCCAAATTTTACAAGAATCACTATCCCATTCAATAGTCAAGTGAATATATCAAAGTTTGAACATTCTAGGCCATAAATGAAGAATGAAGTATTCCAAATACAATAAGAAGCACTATACAGCTCCATAAGCACGGGAAAATGACAAAAGTGATAATTGTGAACTTCAAGAAAAAGAATTGATCCACGCACTACGAGTACTTACAGCTATTGGACATACAAATGTTTAAAATCTCAAGTCAAGGCGTGAAAAGTGCTTCAAAACCATATTACAAAGAACTTCAAAAACCAAATTCTCCAGAAAATTCCTTAAATTCATGAAGCATTTCAAGAGTGAAGGGGCCCAAAGTACCATTTTCTGCCAAATTTTGAATTGGAGTTTTATTTTCTTGGCCCTCATTTTCGGATAACGTAAAAATCCCTAACCAGGACAACATCATGTTCACACATGATAATAAAAAATACATAAATAAATAAATAAAAATTTTTATGAACGTTCTTTTTTAAGGAGACCATCTTCGTTCTATATCCTTATTCGCTTATTTTGTACCATATTTATGAGTAGTTGGACTATTCTTCTCATATGGTATTACAGTCTTAAGGTCATATGGTATTACCGTCTTACACACGGAAGTCAAGATCTCATCTGAAAAGCTAATTTCTTCATCAAATACTTTCTAAAAAAATGAAGCTTTTTAAAATATACCCTTTTTAAGAGGTATATTTATTTTTATACCTGAATTCTAAGTATTATTTCTACAGATTAGCAATTTTAAATATATTAATTGGTGTTAATATTTGAAATGACTCTGAGTAACACTAGATGGCAGCACTAATTTTCTACATTTAACATTACAACTTCTGATTTGCTGATGCTGTTTTCGATTTGTCATTCGAACTGTCGAGTGGTCTCATATATATACAAGGCCGGATTTTCCTATAGGCTAACTAGGCTTCATCCTAGGGCCTCAAGATCAAGAGGGGCCTACATTCAAATTGTTAGCAAAATGAGAATGACACTATTCTAGAAACAGTAAACACTGAATCGAAAATAAGGATAAATTCTACACATTTGACTCATAAACAAATATAAAAATATATTGGTTAAGATGAACGCGTTCGACTCATTGGGTCTGTCCGCTTGTATATACTAGATTGCACCAAAGTATAGTTCATACGTTCACTGTTGATATGGCAAATATTGATGTGCCTTATGCTACTCAGCTCTGGTTTGTTCTTGCATAAATCAAGTGCAGATTGGAACAGACAAACGATCAGAGCTATTGATATTCTGACGTTCCGTTGTATTCGTATTCAATTTAATTTTTCCTTTTTTGTGATCTGGATTTTGTTTGAATAAAGTTCCATTTTTGGTTTAGTTTAAAACTCAAAATTCATAATAATTCATACTTAAACTTTAAATGCGAATTATTATGTAATAAATTTATTTGAATTGAATTTGCTTTCATCTTGAATGTATTGAATATATTTAATTTAATTTGATAGAAAATAGGATTATTTTTATTGCATATTTTATTTTCGTAGTCAAAGATTTTTTTATTTGAATTTTGTTTCTTGTAAATGTTGTGTGTTATGTTTGAGTAGCTATTGTGACAAGTACTATGTATGGTGCTGATAATAAATGTCCAAATAAGTGTTCTCGACTTTTTTTTTTTTTTTATTATACGTGCCACGTTTTTTATAAGGATTAGTACCCATCACAACATGTTTCATTTAACATATCGATGTATATCACAGTAATGATGTATTTTATTATCTCTCATGTAATTTACAAACTTAAAAATGGGAGATGAAAGGGCCTCTTTTCATTTATATCCGGCCCTGTATATATATATATAATCCTGCAGAAAAAGTTATCAAAGTTAAAAAAAAAAATTTTTGAAATTCTTTTCCGTTTTTGAAACATTGTATGTTCCATAAATTAATCATAATAACACGCAATAATATTAGTATTTGTGTGTAATATATTTAGCATATTTTTTTAAACATGCAAATTATAAAAAAAAAGTGAATTTATTTAATGATAGAATAAAAACAACAATTTAGAAACATTAAAATTACATTTATTTAGGGTTATTTTTTTAATCGTCTCTTTTTCCATCTTGTCAAAAGTATAGATAAGCGCCAAAAATCGCCAAGCTGCTAACACAAGTGTTAAGTTACAATAATCTGAAATACATGGCTAAATCTAATGCAAATTGATTACAATTCCTTTTGATCAATAGGTGGGTATTGTAACCGTTCATTACAATAAAAATTATCCACTTAACATGTTACATTAGGAAAAACTTTGATATAAATATAATACAAATTGCAAATAATTCGTTATGTTATAAGTGCTGATTTCAAAATGGCGACTTCTAGGTGCGCTCTACTTTATTATTACTCTATGGCAAAAACTTCCTGTACACAAACAAGGAAGGATGAAATCTTCATCAAAAACTGTATACAGCAAACAATTAAGTTAGATTTGAATTGATGACAGTATCCAGTATATACTAACTCAAGCATTATACAAACTTATTACAAATTAGATACATTATGTTACATCATGTCAGTTACTAATGACCAATTTGTTAATAGCCTATAGTTACAACTTGATATTTAGGCCAATAGTATTAATGTTTTTAACCTATATAAAGTAATATAATAATTTTATATTAAGTAACATTCTGTCAGTTACTTATGACCAGTTAGTTAATAACCTGCAGTTATAGCTTGATGGGCCAATAATATTAATGTTTTTAAAATACATAAAGTAATATAATATTTTTTTAATTCTCCAAATAAAGAGCTCATTATTTCATTATAAGTAATGAAATAATAATAATAGTAATAATAATAAAAAAAGCACGTAATTCTATTTATTTCTTAAACACCAAATAAATCCATGATTCATACTTTTCTTAGATTATGTTACTAAAAACTATTTTTTACAATATTTTTCACATGTGTATACCCATTTTGTATCCTTGACTTAATATCAAAGCTCTCAATAAAAGTTTGCAAAGTCATTTGCTGCCTACGTAAATTTCAGGCAAAGCGATAGAGCAGAAGACAAGATATATAAAACATGATTTCTTAGGTATTAAAACCATGATTTTAATGATTATAATTATTTCGATTTTGATTTTATGAAGGAATAACTGCTTTTTAAAATATAAAAATGTACTGTGGAAAAATTAGGGTGGAAAATTAACTAACTAATAGGATACAGAATTTCAAAATTAAATCATAGCTCAATTTTTATTTTTACTAGGACAATGTTTGTGTGGTATTTTTTAAAAGGTGGTTTCTTCTATTAACTATTAAAAACTTTAAGATAATACATTAAAAATTTCAATTTCCTTGTATTATACGAAATAAAAAATAACAGAATAAGTTTTAAATACGGTTTTAGGCATATCTGAGCAATGTATCCATGCTCTTTTATTATATACTCGTATCTTGTATGCACTCAAGTAGTAGAGTGCTGAAAATCCGATTCTATGAGACCATATGATTATCGTATTTTAAAAAAGTATAATTACTGTCATAAATCTTAAGTAGACATTAATTTGTTACATCTATGGGTTTATATATATATTGTTAAACATTCAAATAAAGATTCTTATTTTTTCAATTCCTTCTATTGGCTCACACTCTCCTTATATATATCTTGTTCAAATTTTCAATCGTTAATAAAATGCATTTTTTTAACTTGTAGTGGATCACACTGGATGTTAATACAGTTATTTCAAATAGTAATTCAGTAATTAAATTTAATTAGTTAATTTTAGTATTTTTTAGATTTAAGTTGCATATATCTACCAATAGATGGCGCCAGATAACTTAAAAATTTAATGAATATTATTTAGAAAGGACTTTTCTGCAATAGAGTGAAAAAAAGTAGGAATTGACTTTAAAAAAAAAAATTTTTTATATTACTTGTTTACAGGTAAAATTAACTGAAAGTTATTTTTTTTTTAATTATATCTTTACATCTTACTTGGTTTTTATAAATGAAACTGAGAAATTAAAATGTAAAAGAGATAAAAAAAAATTCACTCATTTTATTGCTTTATTACCGTCTTTCCAAATAGTGCCTAAAAAAACTAAATATAATGGTTCCTAAACTCATTTTGAAGAGAATTTTTTAATAAATAATATCGTTTTAAAATGTCTTTGGATGAAAAATTCTTATTCCATAAGTCCTCTGCTTGTCTTGTGTGTTCAAGAAATATGATATTGCTAAACATTATATTATATAGAAATAACACATAGACACATTTTTAAATGAAACTATTTTATTTAGGGTTTGAAACAATTAAATTGTAATAACAAAACTATTGAATGAGCCTATTGTATGGAATGCCAAACAAATCCAGTGGTGAAAATTGTCCAGGAGGAGTAAGTTACGCCATGTCGTCAACTCGTGAAAGAATTTGTTCAATATCTTCGAAGTCTCTAAATGTCACGCTTGTTCATGTTCTTCAGATTTCGCCACAAAACGAAGTCATTGTCTCAGTTCAAGATGGTGTGATCCACAGGTCATTGTCACAAATCAGGATGATGAGACCACAAAGGTCATTGTCACAAGTCAGGATTATGAGACCACAAAGGTCCTTGTCACAAATCAGGATGGTGAGACCACAAAGGTCATTGTCACAAGTCAGGATGAGGTGAACACAAAGGTCATTGTCACAAATCAGGATGATGAGACCACAAGGTCATTGTCACAAGTCAGGATGAGGTGAACACAGAGGTTCACAGTTGAAAGGACATCAAATGTCACAGTTACATAAAAAAAAGCAAAACTGTCGAATATATATAATAATAAAGTATGCCGCATTTGATATAAGGTAAAGAATAAGAAAAATTAAGAAAAAAGTAAAAAAAAAACAACACAAATAAACATAAATATTTACAATATGTACAAACAAGAGTAATGTGCAGTAATATTTCTTTTCATTTTGGAAAGCAATGAATGTCATTTCAATTGTACTAAATAAAAGTTTTGCCTTCTTCAGAGGGATTCTTTAAATGTTCATTTGGAAATTAATAGTCTTGCAGTAATAACGATGCCTGGAGCTTGAAAATATTTAGTCTTCATGATTGTATTTCATATATATTTGTAGTAGGTCAATATTCATTTCATTTTGGAATGCAATGATTATCAGTTCAATTCTATTAAATAAAAGTTTTGTCTTTTTCAGATGATGCTTTAAATGTCCATTGTGAAATTTATACGCTTGCAATAATGGCGATATTTGGAGGTTGGAATTATTTAGTCTTCATGATTATAGTTTATATCTGTTTCTAGTTAATATGCGGGATTTTCCAGATGAAATATATATTGTAATAAATTGATGATGATGATCGATGATATGCTGTTTATGGCTATTACAGTCTATGGTACGCTTGCTCACTCAGAAAAGAAACTCTGGTGCTTTAAAATCCACTCAGCGCAAACGCGCTCTCCGTCCAACTCCGTGTCCCACAAGTAATCCAAAGGATCATCCAAATCAAAAATTCGTAAAAAGGATTCGTAAATGGGTTCATGTTCACAGAAGGAGCAAAGTTAGGTTGTTGCAAAAA
Source organism: Caerostris extrusa (assembly GCA_021605095.1). Lineage (NCBI taxonomy): Eukaryota > Metazoa > Arthropoda > Arachnida > Araneae > Araneidae > Caerostris > Caerostris extrusa. Next base: position 4,485 of record BPLR01009036.1, on the reverse strand, counting down.
CATGGCCTCATCAAAGATCAGCCTCCTCCTCTCCACATTCTTCAGCAAAATATTCCAAATCGTCTGTGGAAGTAGACGCGTCTTTTGCTCCAATAACCAAGCAGGTTTGGCAATCAAAATCTTTGGTGCGCTTCTTCGCCGACTGGTGCCCTGAGTTGGATCGCTCTATCAGGAGTTTTGCAATCAAGATGAAGGGTACAAAATGGATAGAATAACTCCAATTCTCAAAACAAAAAACTTGGACATAAACCCACAGTCCAACAAGAAAAAAGAAAACACTCCAATCATTTCTCTACAATAATTAGTTCTTCCTTACAATATCAAAAAAATAGGTAAAATATCGTTTTGTTCGCACTCTAAAACGCACTTGACAAAATCTTTGCAAGAAATGAATTTGTAACAATTAATTATTTTATTCAAAATCATTTTGTTGTTGAAATACATTGTTCTGTTACCAACAATGATGTAGTGTTTGAATAGGGTATTGTTATCATAGTAAATAATCAGTTCAATAGAGGAATTATAACAAATAAAACTTACCTGTTGTTCCTCTGTTGTAGTTATTATTAACAAGAGAAGGGTGACAGCACATACCTTGGGGACCCTTGTCATCTGTATCTGTTTTTTTTTTTTAACTAAAATTCCTCAAATAGAAAAACAAGTAATTCATTGTTCATCAAAATCGGTGGTATTTTATTCTGAAGAATGATATTATTTCGTAAATAAAGCAATATTAAATTAAAATAGCTACTAATTATTATACCAAAAAAGCAGAACTATACTATAGTAGAATTTTCATTGATACCATTGCCAAAGCCATGCCAGATAAATTCTTTACATTTACGAAGCAAAGCAGGAAGGTGTTGCCTTCAAAGGATAACAGTCCCACATTTACATGTAATATTATAGAGAACCCTTCAAAATCCCCCACAGGCAGTCTGAGTGCCGTTTAAAAAATAATGACTGTCTGAATCGTCATCGAGTCATGTAGTTTCTGAAAGCAATGAATGTAACATTTGCACTCAGTGGATGCGAACCTGAGTCCTTCTGTCCTTTAAGAGCTCACATCGCCATTAGTGCAAGAGTCGGGGTTGGGCAGTAATTAAAGAACAAAAACTGTTTGTAAATACATTTATTTGGTTCATACTTTATAACATAAGTGTCAAATTTGGCCAAGCTATTAATTACAAAACATGAATTGAAGCAAAGAAACCAAAGAATGTAGTAAAAGTACAGAATTCATTCATTTTTCAAAGCAATGTTTGTAAAGAAATGAAAAACAAGAAAATAAAATTTTCCACTATTCCGAACACGGTGCAAATTATGTATCTTTCTATTTCAGCAGAGCAGAGAATATTCGGAGATTCAGAAAAACAAATAATGCTGCTCACAAACTACCAGTATTTTAAATTAACTACATTTCAAGAATTGTTAATAAATCTCAATCCGTATATCTTTAAGAGTATTTATTTTTAATAATTTTAAGGGAAAGTTGATTGGATTAAATTGTTTTCAAAATATTTGCTTTTACATTCGTTTAAAATGAGAAAATGAATGTTCCAGTATTTATTATTACAATGTATGTATAGCAAGGAGGTACTAAAAATATACAGTATTCCAATTATTAGTTTAATTTTTTTTGTTTATTAATAATATGAGGTCTAACGATGATTAATAAGTATTTACTTTTTTATGATAAAAAAAAAAAACTTCGCAATTCATTGAATTTAAGTTATTCTCCTTATTTTAATTTTTTTTCAGATCATGATGTAATAATGACCTTCAAAACATAAGTAATCTATCTATTTTCTTAAAAATGTTTGCTAGTAAAATTCAAAATAAAACAAAAATGTACATCAATCAAGGATTTGAATGCGTTAAAATCAAAAATTTATTGCCAATGCATATCTACAATTTATACAAAGTTGTTTGAAATGTGGTGAACATGTAATATTGTTTCTGCTATAAGCTTATAATATCTATGAAAATGTTGATATTAGTTATCAATTAATAATTTCAAAATCGATGAAAACTACTTTTACGACGCTTATTTTAGATAACTCAAGTATTGAGTTATCTAAAATAAGTAATTATCAAGTAATAATTATCAAGTATTGAGTTATCTAAATATTTTTATACACCATATATTATAAAAGACATAATTTATTAAATTTTGACAGATTTTATAAATTGTAATTTTTTCGTAGAAAATTTAAAATTATATATTAAATTAAAACAAGATTTTTTTCTATTAAAGTGTTATTATTACCAATTACATAGTAGTACATTTAGTATACGTATACATTTTAGTGTAAGTATACATTTTTAGTATACGTATATTTCATCAATATAGCTACAATGAATTCCAATTTCAAATAATAGCAATGGTAAAATAAAACAACTTTTTATCTTTCTCTCTTTTTGAAGCAGAAGTAAAATTACTCAATAAAATTTCTTATGAATATTAATTCATTGTGTGAATAAAGCACTGATTTTCATCTTCACTGTTGAGAAAAATTCAATGTTACATTTTATTCTGATTCTTAAATTGACCATTTAATTGTGTGAATTTATATTCTAATCTTGTATAAGAATCGAATATAAATTCACACAATTAAATCAATAAAAAATTTAAGCCACATATATGTCATAGAAATTTAAGAGACAATTGAATATTTGAATATTTTAAAGACAATGAAATTGAATGGCTTTATTAAAGTAATGTTTAAAATATAAATTTAAGTGTTTAACTATTGCATCATAAATGTCTAGATTTCAAATACTTCTGTGTCACATAATATACTAATATTCACTAATATAAATGCATATAATATACTAGATTTGCATACATACATGCTCCTAATATATTAACTAATATACTAGCTATCAAATGCAGCAGCATTGTTTAACAATATTAGGTGGAATATAATTGTATTTATCATAAGCAATTCTCTGTCAAGGAAAAAAAGTGCAATAAGACTCATTTAAATAAATAGTTTACACATAGGTTGTACTGTCAGTCAAATAAAAACAGTATTATATTTCATCAGTATTATATTTTATTACCTAAGATACAGATGTATATTATCAATCCAAAATCTTTAAGGATAATGCACAACTGTGTTTTATTACTAAAATCTAAATGCGATGTTCATAATTATCTAATGAGTTACAAACAGATAACAATTAGAAGAAAGTTACTGAAATAAATTAAAACAGAGAAATACAAATATCATCATATTAAAATAATGATTAACATACAAATTTCAAGTGTTTAACTATTGCATCATAATTATCTAGATTTCAAATAAGATTATCTAGATTTCACATAATATACTAATACTCACTAATATTAATGCATATAATATACTATATTTACGTACTCCTAATATATTCACTAATATACTAGCTTTCAAATACAGAATCATTGTTTAACAGCATTAGGTGGAATATAATTGTTTTATCATAAGCAATTCGTTATCAAGGAAAATGTGCAATAAGATTCAACTAGAATAATTTTACACATACGTTATACTATCAGTCAAGTAAAATAGATCAACAAGACACGTACATTATCATTCCAAAATCTTTAAAGCTAATGCATAACTATGTTTTGTTACTAAAATCTAAATGCGATGTCCATAATTACCTAATGAGTTACAATCAGAAGAAAGTTACTAAAATAAATTAAAACAGAGAAATCCAAACATCATCCTATTCATATATTAATGAAAAACGCTATAGCAAATAGGTTTCAAGTTTCCCGAGAAAAGGGGTTTTTTTGCATATGTAATTAAAAATTGTCCTTGAAAATCTTCCTGGTATACATAGCAGTATGCATAGCTTCCTGGTACACATTAGAAAAAGTCATCCTCTGGAGCACTGGGTCCATGGAGCTTTTAATGATGCAAATTTTTCATCTTCATTATGAACCTACGGAGCTTATGGACTTCGTTTGACGTTTCTACCAATCTAATGAAATAGGTCTCACAGATTGTAAGTGCGTGCATGTTTCTAATTGTTTCTTCGTACACTAATATAAAAGCTATGTTTCTATTATGAAAATTAATTAAAATTAATAAAAATAAATTGCATCATAACAACTATTTGTAACTAAATAAATAAATAAATAAATAAAACGAATATAAACTCCAAGAGAGTTCCGATAAACTAGTATGCATATTCTAGTTCCTATTCTATAGTTCTATGCATATTGCTAGTTGCGTATTAATGTAACTTGGATAACTATCAATACTTTTAGATGAATTAATTTCTAAATCTAGAAAATTTTATCTTACTTTCTAGCAAATCACTGCATACTAAAATTCTTTGAGGAACTATTATTAAATAATTCAGAAATAACAATATGGGTGTGACGTCGATAAGATTTAATTAAATACATCCCTGTGATTCCAATTCCAGCGAATATCTGAATTAAAATTCTGCTATGGTTATTGATCTTCATCGGGGTCTTCGTAATTCAGC